>JBBPBX010004532.1:41438-63780 GCA_038048925.1 Garcialebias charrua | reverse complement strand
AAAAGTGCATTAATTATCTGATTTAAAAAAAAACAGTTGTGTCGTTAGTGATATGAATTAATACAGAACCAGTAAAAATAATCGCATTTTAAATCGCAATCGCAATTTATAGAAAAAAAAATCGCAATTAGATTATTTTCCAAAATCGTTCAGCCCTATTCTATATTATAATATTCACTGTTTTTTATGGTCGGAAAAATATTTCTATTAATGACATCATCAACATTGTATATTTTGAATTGTAATTCATCATATGTTTTCATCATTTAATGTTATTGTTTGCCATGATGTTTATTTTATTTATTTTATGTGTAAGACGTTTCATGACTCAGGGATTTTTTTTTTCTCTTTTTTTTCCCATCACATGGGCTTATCTCAATCTTTCCAAGTCATTCAACTCTCTTACCATTTTTGCCTTTTTTTCCTTCTTTTTCTGTAATCCAAACTTTACCATTTCTCGTCCATGTTGAGAATATCTTTTTCTGTTTTTTTAACAACCTGGCATTGCGAGCCTCCCAATGATCCTAGGAGCCATGCTGTCAGGGGCTTCATGCCCCTAGTAGGGTCACCCAAGGCAGAGAGGTCCTAGGTGAGGGACCAGACAAAGTGCAGCCCAAAGACCCCTTATGAAGAAAAATATTAATGGATTTAATGTTCCCTCGCCCGGACACGGGTCACCGGGACCCCACTCTGGAGCCAGGCCCGGAGGTGGGGCACGCTGACGAGCGCCTGGTGGCCGGGCTTTTACCCATGGAGCCCGGCCGGGCACAGCCAGAAGAGGAGACGTGGGTCCCCCTTCCCATGGGCTCACCACCTGTGGGAGGGGCCAAAGGGGTCGGGTGCAATGTGGGATGGGTGGTGGCCGAGGGCGGGGACCCTGGCGGTCTGATCCTCGGCTACAGAAGCTGGCCATTGGGACGTGGAATGTCACCTCTCTGGTGGGGAAGGAGCCTGAGCTAGTGTGTGAGGTTGAGAGGTTCCGGCTAGAAATAGTCGGACTCACCTCAACACATGGCTCTGGAACCAGTTTCCTTGAGAGGGGTTGGACACTCTTCCACTCTGGAGTTGCCCCTGGTGAGAGGCGCCGAGCAGGAGTGGGCATACTTGTTGCCCCCCATCTTGGTGCCTGTACGTTGGGGTTCACCCCGGTGAACGAGAGGGTAGCCTCCCTTCGCCTACGTGTGGGGGGACGGGCTCTGACTGTTGTTTGTGCCTATGCGCCAAACGGCAGCGCAGATTACCCACCCTTTTTGGAGTCCTTGGAGGGGGTATTGGAGAGTGCGCCTCCTGGGGACTCCCTTGTTCTACTGGGGGACTTCAACGCTCACGTGGGCAATGACAGTGAGACCTGGAGGGGTGTGGTTGGGAGGAACGGCCCCCCTGATCTGAACCCGAGTGGTGTTCTGTTATTGGACTTCTGTGCTCGTCATGGATTATCCATAACGAACACCATGTTCAGGCATAAGGGTGTCCATATGTGCTCTTGGCACCAGGACACCCTAGGTCGCAGTTCGATGATCGACTTTGTTGTCGTCTCATCTGATCTGCGGCCGCATGTCTTGGACACTCGGGTGAAGAGAGGGGCGGAGCTGTCAACTGACCACTACCTGGTGGTGAGTTGGCTCCGATGGTGGGGGAGGATGCCGGTCAGACCTGGCAGACCCAAACGTATTGTGAGGGTCTGCTAGGAACGTCTGGCAGAGTCTCCCGTAAGACGGAGCTTTAACTCCCACCTCCGGGAGAGCTTTGAACATGTTCCGAGGGAGGCGGGGGACATTGAGTCCGAGTGGGCCATGTTCCGCGCCTCTATTGTCGAGGCAGCTTATCAGAGCTGTGGCCGCAAGGTTGTTGGTGCCTGTCATGGTGGCAACCCTTGAACCCGGTGGTGGACACCGGCGGTGAGGGATACTGTCAGGCTGAAGAAGGAGTCCTATTGGGCCTTTTTGGCCTGTGGGACCCTGGAAGCAGCTGATAGGTACCGGTAGGGATGCACCGATCCGATACCAGTATCGGTATCGGTCCCGATATTAAACAAAGTTTTAGATCGGGTATCTGTGACAATGGACCCGATCCATAGCGATCCATAGGGGCAATCTATACAGTTTATATCTATGCTGAGCTCCGTTATGCGCCAGCGACACACAGTGCAGTGGCACGTGCAGTTTTCCGCTGGTATGTCCCGCTGACAGCTCGTGGAGGAGATGTGTGTGCGCCGCACACACATCTCCTCCACGAGCTGTCTGCTGTGCTCTGAGTGCACGCGCGGCGCGCACTCCAGCCTGCGGACCAAAGCGCAAGTCACAGCCTGGAGATGTGTGCACGCCGCACACACATCTCCTCCACGAGCTGTCTGCTGTCTGTGCTCTGAGTGAACGCGCGGCGCGTGCTCCAGCCTGCGGACCAAAGCGCAAGTCACAGCCTGGAGATGTGTGCGCGCCGCACCTCCGCATCTCCTCCGATGAGCAGAAAATATTTGTCAGAAACGGCTCTACCTGAACTGCACGGTAAAGTGTGCAAACGCATATTGGAGGAGATAAAAGATGTTAAAGCCATGAGTTTCACGACAGACATTTGGAGCTCTGACGTCTCCCCCGTGTCACTTTTAAGTTTAACGGTGTGTGGGTCACACACCAGTGAAGCGATAGCAGCTAGCCTGAAGGAAATGTTTGACAAGTGGCAAATTCCATTGAGCAGCAGGGGCGGTTCTGGGGTGGGGCCAACAAGGGCCGGTGCCCCTGGAGCCTGGCCCTACCTGTGGCCCACCCTCCGTAGGGCAGCCAATGTTGTTATATAATTTTGGACTGAGAAACTGAACCAAGACTTCACCTAACAGTTATTTTCATTATAATTGTATTTGCTTATTAATATATTTTCTTCAGTCAATACAAATACTGTCTGTAAAATGTTTAATATTTTTCTCATTTGATTTTTTAAACCATTTTCTTTGGTTACAATGGTTAATCACTGCTTTAAAAAAATAAGAGAGAATATTTTGAATTCCTAATTGCACTCACTGAACAAGTTAAATTTAAAGATTTTTTTTTTATGTGTTTGACTAAGCTTGTGAACAGTTATTTTCATTTAAGATTGTTGTACTGGTGCATAGTTATAAAATAAATGTGCAGTTCAGTAGTTCATTTATGTCTGTTTTTTTATTTTTAAATAGGAAAGCAATGTTTCAATTAATGCTGTTTTTCAGTATCGGATCGGATCTGTATCGGCCGATACGCAGATTTAAGTATTGGGATCGGATCGGAAGCAAGAAAATGTGGATTGGTGCATCCCTAGGTACCGGCACTCCAAGCGGCATGCGGCTCGGGTGGTTGCTGAGGCAAAAACTCGGCGTGGGAGGAGTTCGGAAAGGCCATGGAGAATGACTTCCGAATGGCTTCGAGGCAATTCTGGTCCACCATCCATCTCGGGAGGGAAAGCGGTATGCCACCAACACTATTTATAGTGGAGGTGGCGTGCTGTTGACCTCAACTCGTGATGTTGTGAGTCGGTGGGCGGAATACTTCGAAGACCTCCTCAATCCTACTGGCACGTCTTCCACTGAGGAAGCAGAGCCTGGGGACTTTGGGTCGGGCTCTCCAATCTCTAGTGCTGAGGTCACCGAGGTGGTTAAAAAGCTCTGCGGTGGTAGGGCTCCAGGGGTAGATGAGATTCGCCCGGAGTTCCTTAGGGCTCTGGATGTTGTGGGGTTGTGTTGGCTTACGCAACTCTGCAATATCGCGTGGACATCAGGGGCAGTTCCCCTGGATTGGCAGACTGGGGTGGTGGTTCCCCTATTCAAAAAGGGGGACTGTAAGGTGTGTTCTAACTATAAGGGGATCATCCTCCCTGGTAAGGTCTATTCAGGGGTTCTGGAGAGGAGGGTCAGTCGGATAGTTGAACCTCGGATTCAGGAGGAGCAGTGTGGTTTTCGTGCTTGTCGTGGAACACTGGACCAGCTCTACACCCTCAGCAGGATCCTGGAGGGTGCGTGAGAGTTTGCCCAACCAGTTTACATGTGTTTTGTGGACTTGGAGAAGGCATTCGACCACGTCCCTTGGGGGGTTCTGTGGGGGGTACTCCAGGAGTATGGGGTACCAGGCCCTTTGATATGGGCTGTTCGGTCCCTGTACGACCGGTGTCAGAGCTTGGTCCGTATTGCTGGTGAAGATTCTCAGTCGTCCAGGACATGATAAAATCAGAAACAAGCGCTCAATACCAAGGTGATTGAGCTACACTCAATAACAAGCGCTCAATTGGTCCGTATTACCGGCAGTAAGTCAAGCTTGTTTCCAGTGAGAGTTGGACTCCGCCAAGGTTGCCCTTTGTCACAGATTGTGTTCATACCTTTTATGGACAGAATTTCTAGGCGTAGCCAAGGTGTTGAGGGGATCCATTTTGGTGACCTTAGAATCCCTTTTCTGTTTTTTGCAGATGATATGGTCCTATTGGCTTCATCAGGTCGTGATCTACAGCTTTCACTGAAGCGGTTTGGAGACGAGTGTGATGCGAACGGGATGAGAATCAGTTCCTCCAAATCCGAGGCCATGGTCTTGAGCCGGAAAAGGGTAGCATGCCCTCTCCGGGTCGGGGAGGAGGTCCTGCCCCAAGTGGAGGAGTTTAAGTATCTCGGGTCTTGTTCACGAATGAGGGAAAACTGGAGCATGAGATCGATAGGCGGATAGGTGCAGCATCCGCAGTGAAGCGGGCGCTGTACCGGTCTGTCGTGGTGAAGAGAGAGCTGAGTCAAAAGGCAAAGCTCTCAATTTACCGATCGATCTACGTTCCCACCCTCATCTATGGTCATGAGCTTTGGGTTGTGACCGAAAGAACGAGATCTCGGATACAAGCGGCTGAAATGAGTTTTCTCCGCAGGGTGTCTGGACTCTCCCTTAGAGATAGGGTGAGAAGCTCAGTCATCCGGGAGGGACTCGGAGTAGAGCCGCTGCTTCTCCACATCGAGAGGAGCCAGTTGAGGTGGCTCGGGCATCTGGTTAGGATGCCTCCTGGACGCCTCCCTGGTGAGGTGTTCCGGGCATGTCCCACCGGGAGGAGACCCAGAGGAAGACCCAGGACACGCTGGAGGGACTATGTTTCTCGGCTGGCCTGGGAACGCCTTGGGATTCCCCGGAGGAGCTGCTCCAAGTGGCTAGGGAGAGGGAAGTCTGGGCCTCCTTACTTAGGCTGCTACCCCCGCGACCCGACCCCAGATAAGCAAAAGACAATGGATGGATGGACGGATGCCTCGCGAGCAAGGTTACCATTTTTCTGTTAAATGTTCGTTAATATATGCTGGTGAAGATTCTCAGTCGTCCAGGACATGATAAAATCAAAAAAGGCGTTCAATACAGAACAACTGGACTTTATTTGTAGGAACAAGACGTTTCGCTCATCATCCGAGCGAAACGGATGAGAAAGCTTATCGGATGATGAGCGAAACGTCTTGTTGCTACAAATAAAGTCCAGTTGTTCTGTATTGAATGCCTTTTTTGGTTTCGTTAATATAGACTCTTGTTCCTTTTACTTTTCTGGCCTGCATCAATACATTGTTTCGAGATTTTCTGCTGATAAATTTTACTACCATTACTAGTTTGTCCTTTTCCTTCTTGCTAGGTAAGGTGTAACACATATAAATATCAGCATGATCCAGATCAATGTCCTTATCTTCTGTTAAATGTTCGTTAATATAGACTCTTGTTCCTTTTAATTTTCTTGCCTGCATCAATACATTGGCCCTCATTCACGAAAATGTTCGTATTTTTATCCTAAATTTCTCCTACTTTTGTTCGTACGAAGCGTTCGTACGAACATGCCACGTCAGATTCAACAAAGTCTTCTATCCTGAGGAAACGTGTGTAAATGGGTTGCGTAAATATGATGAATCCCACCTGTTCTAAACAGCTGCGCGTGCACGCGAGAGGTTATTTACATAATTCCCACCCCTCAAAACACCATATAAGGCCACGTTTCCTGCCTTCTGACAGCAGGAAGTGTCCATTCATTCAAACTCAAGAAGTAAAAGGAGGAACTTCACGCGTTCGGAGATCTGCTCTCAGTCGCGCTGTGGCTACCCCCCCACCCCCCGCAAGTGTCGGATGGTCAAATATCTTTAATTTTAGTGTACTGTGTTACATTATAGTTTCACTTATTCAGAAGAGCCGTGGCGCACCGCTACCCCCCACCCCCCCCCGCAAGTGTCGGATGTGTTTTTGAACAGAAGCATTTTAAAATGTCTCGAGACTACAGTTAACTTCATATTAATATTGTAGTGCATATGTCTCCCGTGGGTCGTACAGTATCAGAAATCAAGAATAAATGGTTTGATCTGCAAATGGCTTCAAACAAACGTCTCGCCGCAGCACGGACAGGAGGAGATCAAGGAATAGTCTGAGATGGTGGACAATAAATGCCACGCTGCAAGACGCGTGCCAACATGTTTTGCAGCACAAATGGGTCATGCGCGCACCTCCTGGTCAGCGCGCAACCACATTCTGCAGGTTATATTTCGAATCGGATATAATAATCTATTGCTCCGATGGTGTTTGGCACAAGATCAGTCTTAATTCGTACTTGTTCTGCGGCGGTGTATGGGGATTTTATGTACCTGGGTGTTAATATGAGGAGCGGCTTTGATGACCAAGGGGAGCGCACGACTCACTGAAGCCTGCGCGACACACCAAATTACACTTAAAATTATAATTATAATTCAAACAGAATAACCTATTGTCAAGAATAATTATGGTGCGTGATTTTTTTAAACCCAAAATATTTTCTAAATAACGAAATATGAAGTTATTCGTGGAGAAGATCCGTCTGGATGACAGCAGACTGACGCTCCTAAATTATACGACAGGTCCGGACCACTCGTAAATTTTGTTCGTATCTGAAGAAAATCGTAGGATACGAAAACATTGTTGAATGCCACAAATGATCCTAAATCACTCGTACGCATAGTTTAAGAACAAATCTGTGCGTACGAACGGTTCGTGAATGAGGGCCATTGTTTTGAGATTTTCTGCTGATAAATTTTACTACTATTACTGGTTTGTCCTTTTCCTTCTTGCTAGGTAAGGTGTAACACATATAAATATCAGCATGATCCAGATCAATGTCCTTATCTTGAAAATAGTCCACAACTTGTTTTTCTAGAGTCTGCTGTTCTATTTGTGATCCCTAATCTGTCGATTTTTCACCTGAAACCACTCTTGTGAATAATCAAATTTTAATCTCAAGTCCTGTGATAACAAGATTTTCTTGTCTCACATTTTGTTCCAGATCATCAATTCGTTGCTCTAGATCATTTATTTTTTTGTCTTTATTTTCCAACTGCAGTCTCAGTTGTTTAACCTTCTCATATAAGCCCATTAAGAGTTTATGTTGAGATGTCAGTGTAGCTAATTCTGAGTTAATGAAGCTCAAAGATTTTCGGATTTTCTCCATATCATCCAAGGACTATTTGGGCTGCTCCTTTTTATGTTTTGATTACATTTTTCATCTACAGAATTTTTCCCAATGGCAGTGTCTCCACGCTAGTACCGGTACTTAATTTACAAAAGATGGTTCACACTGCCATAACAGGCAGGAAAAAATACTGGTCAATCCGCTCCTAGGATCCACCCAAATATCACTCTTCTCAAGAAACAGTTACTCGCAAAAACCAGAGTTGAAGGTTGAAGAGCAATATCAAACCGCCAAATCAAACAGCCTCTCCATCACGGTTGCTCCCAATCCTTAGCAGAATATGCTAACCAGGCCGGTCTCCTCACCTCCTGCATGCTCCCCGCAGCCGCATTCATCCACGTTAGACACTAGCTCTGTGGTGCTAGCTTCGCCGCTCTCCTGGCCCGATGGCTCTAGCTCCTCCACTCTCCCACATCGGTGCTGCTAGCTCCGCCGCTCTCCCAGCTCGGTGCTGCTAGCTTCGCAACTCTCCCACCTCGGTGCTGCTAGCTCCGCCATTCTCCCACCTTGGTGCTGCTAGCTTCGCCGCTCTCCCAGCTCGGTGCTGCTAGCTTCGCTGCTCTCCCAGCTTGGTGCTGCTAGTTTCGCTGCTCTCCCACCTTGGTGCTGATAGCTCCGCCGCTCTCCCACCTCAGTGCTGCTAGCTCCGCCGCTCTCCCACCTCAGTGCTGCTAGCTCCGCCGCTCTCCCACCTCGGTGCTGCTAGCTCCGCCGCTCTCCCACCTCGGTGCTTCTAGCTTCGCCGCTCTCCCACCTCGGTGCTGCTAGCTTCGCCGCTCTCCCACCTCAGTGCTGCTAGCTCCACCGCTCTCCCAGCTCGGTAATGCTAGCTCCTTCACTCACCAACCTCGGTGCTGCTAGCTTCGCCACTCTCCCACCTTGGTGCTGCTCAACTTCAATCAACGGAAGCTTTGAACATCACTGCTTCTGTTGACAACTTCTACTATCCCAGTGATATATGCTAAAATAAAGAAATAAACAGCTCTGGTTCTGTTTCCTAGCAACTTTTTTTCGCCTAGCAACCAGGTGAAGTGATGCACCCATCATGCCTAGTGCCTTGTCATCAATGCAAGATCTTGGAGAAAAATTAATGCAACACTGGATGGAACTAGATCTTGTGACAGTGCAGAAGCTTATCAAAACAATGCCACAGTGAATGCATGCTGTAATCAAAGCAAAAGGCGGTCCAACAAAATATTTGTGTGTGACTTTTTTTTTTTTTTTGGACAAGCAATGTTTGATAGGAGTGGCAACAACTCTATTTTCTGAGCAGAGTTAGTTTGAAACTCTGACATTAAAAGTGGATTGCATTATGCTTTTCTTTAAAAAAAAAGTGAAGCTTGAACTTTAATTAATCATATCTGCTTTTAAGCTACCTGTATTTTACAAGCAGGTAAATATTTGAAGATCAAATAAATTGCATCTTTTTTGTTTTTATTTATTTTGTTTTACATGTCTGTTACTATTCCATGCTGTTCACTAAACACCTCAAAGTGCCTATGAGCTACAGTCTGTACACATCCAGTGTAGAATAAGAAAGGCTAATGCTTCTCCGCAAACAATCTTCTCAGTAAAAGAGTTGCTCCCGGTAGGTCTGGATGGCGGCTTGCAAGGCAGGCTACCACTACCGGTGTATGAATGTCTGAATGAATGGGTGGATGGCTGGTATTGTAAAGCGCTTTGGGGCTCCTCACAGGGGGCTAGAAAGCGCTATATAAATAAGCTCCATTTACCATTTACCATAAACAGGACTCAGTGTTGTATATAGATATTTTAAATGTGATAAAAATAAGATTCACATTAATTAATTTATGCTAAATAGTATAAATTTAAATAGTAGAGAACTAATGGGAAAAAGTTATTCAACTGCCGAAGATTTTAAACTAAAACTAGTGTGAATCTTTAAGGCATGAAATAAAAAATAACATTTTACAGAAACAAACATAGGAACAATCAGCAGCCAGACTGTCTTCAAACTTAGTCTTTTCTTGTTTAAGCCTCACTCTGAGGCTCCAGCCGGTAGCGCTTAGAGGAGCAGGTGGCCTTGACAGACAGTGAACTGAGCCTTTCTCAAGACAAACCCACTTTGTTCATCTCCCTACCAATCTTCCTCCACCCTTTATCCTACCAGCAATCCTTTCTCTTTCAACTCATTCCATCCTTTCTGGCTCAACCTTATCGCTCCATCGCTTCCTGCCAACTTTTCTCTTCTTTCCTCAATCTGCAAGCAAGCACCCAAATAAACAGCAGCAGACAGAACCAAATGTATTAGATGTACAAAATGGATATTTTCCACCTTTTGTAATACAAAGATTCCTTTGTTATTCTTGTAGCACAAACAACAAAAACAACCACGACCATGAGTGCAGCTGAACAGACCTAGCCTGGCCCTCGCCTTCCTGCACAGCTTCGCTCAATTCTCATTTCCCTTCACTGCACAGTCTGGGACTTCTCTCATAGACAACGATTTCTCCGGTAGATTTTTGACCGGACCAATCAGAGAACAGAAGGGGCGGAGTTTTTGGCCCCTAACCCACGCCCCCACCTGTCCCAGCGCAGCCAGCGAGCATTCGCATGTTCTCATTCAAAGCGATGCAAAGCGATGCAGGACTGTTTTATATGTGACACAAATTTATTAATTTCCCCTTCTTAATCCCTTATCTGGAGTTTTCTTTTGTTTTTTTTTCCCAAAAGTCAAGTAATCGCTCCCTCCTCCCTCCTCCTTCTCCTCCTCACCCTCCGCTGAGTGAAATGAACAAGGAAATGCCTCAGGTTGTCACGAGAGAATTAAAGTCAGGTTTTACGTTGCTGCCCGAGTCCCATCAAATTTCCTGGTCTTCTGGTGTGTTGGACTAGTGCTCCATGGTTTTATTTTATTTTATTAGGACGTTTATTAACATATAAACACAGAATATCCAAAGGCAACGAGAGAAAATTCAGCAGGAGGCAGAGCTGAAGTCAAGTTCAGAAGACCACGGGGGAGCAGCCATCAGCAGAGGCCACGCCTCCAGCAAGAATCGGTTCTCTATAACAGAAAGTCCAGACCCTAGTCCGAAGCGAAGTGAAGGACAAGGGTCTGGTTTTAACCAGGCTAGAACAGACCTAACAAGTCTCACATTTAAAGACTACAGCCCATGTCACAGTGTGTTGATGCAGAAAAGTAGAGCTCCTAAAGAACAGAACTTTTCAAAATGGGCTGACATATAAGCTGTCCCTTTGACAGAACAGCTGTAGAAAAACAACCACACTAGCTGAGACAGTTAGCGTTGGTTAGCCAACCACTAAAAAAAAAAAAAATTTCACGGAAATGAATAGTCTGGTAAACTGTGATAATTATTGCACCTTTTATACTGACTCGTTTAATAACAAAACAGTGTTTAATAACAAAACAGCTCGTGGAAAAAACACAGTGGAAATAGGGTTGGAGCACACAGTCATGTTAATTACGTGAATGAATATAAAACATTCACACAACAAGACCCATTTTTCTTCTGTACGTTTTTCGGCATGCAACTCTATTCACAATTTTTGTTCCATTACAACAATTCATATATCGATTCATGCCATGAGTTTTGGGATTTGTTCAATGTTCAATTTCGAAATATATACCTTTTTCTGCCATGTTTTATTTCCATTGAAAATGAATGGAGCTCCCTTAACGTCATTTTACTGCTCGTCTCAGCTGTTGCTCTGGTTCAGCATTGTTCAGCTTATAATTTCAGTTTTTTATGATCCATCTAGCCATTATCTTTACCCACTTCTTCCTTTTCGGGTCACAGGGGTCACTGGTGCCCATGTCAAGCCATCACTGTGCGAGGGGCAGGGACACCCTGGACAAGTCTCCAGTCCATCACAGGGACACAGAGACAAATGAGACAAACAACCATTTACTCTCTCATTCACATCTAGAGACAATTCAGAGTTACCAATCAGTCTAACATGTATGTTTTTGGGCTGTGGGAGGAAACCAGAGTACCTGGAGAAAACCCACACATGCACAGAGAGAACATGCTAACTCCACCCAGAAAGGCCACCGGCCGGGATTTGATCCAGCAACCTTCTTGCTGAGAGGCAACAGCTGTATCAATTGATCCACAGTGCCACCCTTTTTAAGATTATTTTATACATTTCTGCTAAATTCAGCTTTTTTCTGCTTTCTCTGCTACTTTGTGGGCTTTTTCCTGCTACATGTATTTGTATTGCTTATTTCAATATTTTGAGCTTCTTTCTAATAATTTGAACTTTTTATATATTTCAGACTTGTTCATTCACTTTTAAGCTTTTTAAATATTTTTCATCTTTTTATGAGCTAATTTCAGATTTTTTTGTTGTTGTTGCTCATTTTAGTTATTTTTAGCTAATTTCTTCTTTTTATTTTTGGAATCTTTTCAGTCTCTGCCTCGTTCAGCTTATGCTGCTACATTTCTGCTATACTCAGCTTTTTCTACACATTTCTGTTGTTTTTCTTCTGCTTTCCACTTTAATTTTCCCGTTTACAGAAAATGTCAGCTGTTCAAATTCAACTCACATTAACAGTTTGGCGATAAGACCTTTTCAGCCTGGTTACAACTTCTTCAGCAACTTTCAGCAAAAAGCATTCAACAATAAGCACTCACTGCATTTTTGCCGGAAATGCAATTTATCTAGTTCTATTTGTCTCCCTTTCTGGACAGTTTACCGGTACTATTCCTCTGTCTGTTTACTGTATTTACTACACCTAGTTGTTCCTGTGGGGGTCATGGAGAGCTGGTGCCTGTTTCTATCAGCCATTAAGTAAAAGGCAGGAACAGTTTACGCCGTTAGCAAGATTCAATAATAATAATAATGAATTTAATTTATAACGCACTTTTCATTAACGCAAATCTCAAAGTGCTACAAAGTGCAACAAAAATCAAAGAAAATCAAAGATCAAATAAAAACAAGTGATATAATCAAGTAAATCAATGATAGTATCAACTAAGATTAAAGGTAAAATCATGTGGAGGCATGCTCACAACATGCAAACAAAGAGAGTACCTTCCCATAGTACAGAACATTCTGTATTTGTACTAGAACTAGAGAACAATCGGATGTTTACACAAGTAATCAAACGAAACAAACAACTGATAAGTGTCAAAGTGATTCAAAGTGAAATCTTTGCACACCTTAAGGTATTGAGTAACGCACAGTTTTCAACTTTCTGGAGTTCAGCCATAGAGACAAGAGACAGTTTAAGTTAAAGCCCTACCAAAAACAAGAAACCTGTATAGTAGCTCTTTGAGAAAGCTTATCGGTTGATGAGCGAAACGTCTTGTTTGTTACAAATAAAGTCCAGTTGTTCTGTATTGAACGCCTTTTTTGATTTTATCATGTCCTGGACGACTGAGAATCTACACCAGCATATAGTAGCTCTTTGTTTCTAAAATACACCTCCTACCATTGTCTTATTTTATTTTAACAGAGCGACAGAATAACAACAAAATGAAATGGTCTTATTTTATATTGACATATGGATCCACCTTTGTCACGTGTTCCGCAAACTGGAATGCTTATAATTCCCATAATTTGTCACAACACTGAACGCTGTGAACTAAACTCAATGTCAAATAAAAAGCAGACGCACAAGTAACAATTCATTTAAGACATTTTGTCAAAAAGTAACAGAAGGATGGATTTGATTTATTTTAAATTTAAAGGCATGGCAGAGTTCTCCCTTAATCTTTTGGCACATTACACTGAGTGACGGAACAGAAGGGGTCTCACGTTGTCTTGAGAGGGTTGTGTGGAAAAGGTTACAAAGCACTCAATAAATCTAACTCTTACCAGCAGCGAAGTCCTTGTTGAGGTCAATGAAGGCATTAGAGTGAGGAATGCGCATTTTGGCCGTTGAATTCAGTGCTTTCTTCCATACTGGAGTCCTGAAGGGGTAAAAACAAACAAAGCAATAACTACATTAGTACTGAATTTCAAAACTGAGATATACAGGCATAGTACCCTAACATAGTACCGTGTTTTTCAGACTATAAGGCGCACCGGATTATAAGGCGCATTAAGCAAAACAAAACAGATGAGTCAAATTTTATTCGACTCATTCACAATAACGCTCAACATTGTTCAGTTGTACCACATAAAATCAGTTCAAGGTCAGTAAGCGTAACCAGAATTAATACATAAGGCGTACTGGATTGTAAGGCTCACTGTCGATTTTTGAGAAAATTAAAGGATTTTAAGTGCATCTTATAGTGTGAAAAAAACGGTAAGAAGACTTATGGTTTGAAAATAATTACTTTACCTGTTCATAAGATAACAAATTTCAGTTGATGTGGGACTGACGGCACCAAAAATGTCCGGGATCATGTCTCCATTAAAACTGAAGGAAAATAAATAGATAAAAGGTGTACGCTATTAAAACATCAATGATCCATGTGCTTGTTGATCAATGTTTGGACTAGATTTGTGTAAAAATAAATACAATCTCAAAGCCCCAATTAGAAATATGTAAAGATTGTAAAACATATTTGGGATGACCAGTTTTACAAGAAAAATATCTAAATCTTACTTGACACAAAAATCATACAGACTTACTCCATAACCAGAGGCTCGTCTATAAGAGTCTTATTCAGGAGGAGCGAAACACCAGTATCTGCACAGAAAGAAAGAAAAAAAGGTCAAAAACACCTGAGGAGCAAATCTACAGCAGAGATGTCCAGTCCTGGTCCTAGAGGGCCACTGTCCTGTTTTACTTGTTGCTCTGCTCCAACACACCTGATTCAATGATTAAATAACCTCTGAGAAGACTGATATAATAATTCATTTCAGGTGTGCTGAAAAATTAAAAAAAGACAATACAGTGTCTCTTGAGGACCAAGATTGGACACCCCCGATCTACAGAACCATAGTGTGCTGACTTCAAGGCCTGTACTTATAAACTCACCTGTAAGATAATAGAAGCAGACTTTCTTTGTTAAAAAAACAAAAAAAACTGATTACCATATTTGCTGATGAGTTTTTATAGAATTTTGTAGATTTTTGAAATAGACAATACATCATTGTCATTATTTCAATTGTTTAAAAAAAAAAGGGTTCTACACAGCTCAGATCAAAAGCCAGTGATCTGGCACAATCATTAGAGAAAAAGTATAATTCATACAACTTTTAATTAAAAATAATAATATTTCAAGAATTCAATGTTCTTTATTGTCATTCACATCACATGTGGTACATGAGGTGGAACAACATTGTGTACTCAAGGTCTCAGTTACATCCAACAATAGACAAAATATAAAGTGTAAAAAGAAACAGTAAATAAGGATCTAAGATATAAATTAAGATATATGCTAAACGAACGCCCAATGGTACGCTAAAAGATCTAAGATGTACACTACACACTAATGGCCCAAAACAATACACCGAACAACAGCGGCACGATTCTCATAGGTTCGTTTAGGCTATAATTTACACTCCTAATACGAGCACCAACATAAACTAAACTAACATAAATTAGGATTTCTTGAAAGCATGCAACAACAAAAAGAATGCAGAAACAAGGCACCAAAAGTGAAAATAAATAAATCAGCATGGTCCTATTGGCAAAGTGGTTCTGATGACAGTGATGTTTTCTTAGAAACATGGTCCAGTCATTCATTCAACCTTTATTTAGGCAGGTTAATCTCATTGAGCCTCGAGGACTCATTTACAAGAGAGACCTGTACTACAAACTAAAGAATGATGACAACAGCAACAGTAGATTTTCCTTAAACAATCAACAATAGACAAACATGAGAGAGAAATACAGATTTTTTTTTTGCTTTCAGTTAGCAGCATGATACTGTCAGAAGAGAAGTTTGGTTAGTAGCGTGGTCTTGTTAGCAGAGTGAGCAGGTCCCTTCAGCAGCATGATGATAATAAGCACTGCAGCAGCGGCCTCTCAAACTGTCCTCCAGAACCCAGTCCTAGTCATTTAAATTGTCTTGTTCCAAAAGTCATATTTGTTTGATTTATTTTGTATATAGTTAGTAGTTTGTTTGTTTTTTAAATAGTTTTTGTACTAGGGATTTTAAAGGTTTTACCTGTCTAAAAAACCTAAACAGAGACAAGTACAAATTTGTTACAATATTTGACAAGAATCAATTGTAACAGTCCCATTATAAAATAAAAAATTAAAACATTTATGAAATACACACATTTTTATGCATTTAACATAGTATGTTAGTCAAGTTACTTTCTTGAGACTCGCTACAAGAAATTGTAGATCTACTGTACATTATTAGTGTTCAGTGTACAGTATATCTTAGATCTTTTAGGGCACTGTTTGGCATTTGTTTATAGAGTATATCAGTGTACATCTTAGATCCTTATTTTGGATGTAACTGGGACCCCGTACTGTACATAATTTTGTTCCACCTCATGTACCACATGTGATGCAAATGACAAACTTCAACTTGAACTGGTTTATGTACCGGTACATTTTGGCCAATATGCAGATGTCAATGACCTTAACATAAAGCTTTAATTCTTGCAATGGGTCTGTAATTTTTATTTTTTTATCAACTACAAAATATGCAACTGTCTAAACATTGTGGAACCATTCCCCAAGGTTTAATAATACTGTATGTTAATAAAGTAATGTCTCTGGTCTTTAAGATGCAAGCTAAAGAAAGAAGATACAAGTATCACTAATATCTTCACAGATGTGTTGTATTAAGAGTGCATAAATTGCTTCGCTATGCCAGTGTGAGCATAAATGGACTACTTCCCTAAAAAGATTACCACAGAGTTATTTTTGAAAATTTAAGACATAAATATGAGAGTCCTAAATGAAAGAAAAAAGAAAGAAAAAAAACAACAACTAGAAAGTACCAGTGTGCACTGAATTATTCTGCTACAACATTATCTAGAAATTCACACTTGTGTAACAGCAATAACACCTAAAAATAGTAGCCTGGGATTGGTCAGACCTTATTTTTCTTCAAAATAAAACATTTGATGTGCAAAGCAGAGAAGAAACCCAAACAGGACTCCAGCCAGCCATCAGGTGAAAAGAAGGAACCCAGACCCAGACCAGTGGTCGTTCCGTATGTTGCGGGAGTTTCAGAGACATTGAGACGTTTATTCTCTAAACACAACGTCCCAGTGGCTTTTAAACCCCAAAATACATTACGACAAAGACTGGTTCATCCCAAAGATCCAGTCCCCCGGCACAAACAGAGTAATATTGTGTATGCTGTTCAGTGTCAGGAGGGCTGTGATCAGTCTTACATCGGGGAAACTAAACAGCCACTGGCCAAAAGGATGGCCCAGCACAGAAGATCAACATCATCAGGTCAGGACTCTGCGGTCTACACTCATCTCCAGGCCAGCGGTCACTCTTTCAGGGATGAAGATGTTCACATCCTTGATAGAGAGGAACTATGGGTTTAGAGAGGAGTGAAGGAAGCCATATTTATGAAGAGAACCTGTCTATCGTTAAACAGAAGTGAGGGCCTCCAAGTTCAACTGTCCCTCTCTTACAATGCTGTTACTGCATCACTAAGCCCTCTGTGAATAGCAAAAAGGCATCAGGACACTATCAGTCATTAAGCTGATGGTCTTCCTGTTACATGTAAACAACTAGTTTTGGATGTCTCCAGCAAAATGGTTGATCCATTATGAGAATGTGTTGCTTACAAGACTGAATTTGTTGAAGCTCCTCAGACAAAAGAAGACTTTTGGACAAACAACTACCGGTAAATGTTTCACCAAAGAAGAATTCGTCCAGAGGACCTGACTTAACCTTGTTAGATTTGATGTGCAAGTCTTGACACAACAGACATTTTGCTGCTAAAATAAATTGCATGTTTAGAACAGTTTAAAATGGATATGCAGCTCAACCAAAAAACAAACACACAAATTCTAGTAGACAACACTTAAAATAGATGTAAATATACTGTTCAATACATAGCAATATAAATGCATTTATTGTACAAAAAAAGTGAGCAACATTCTGTTAAGTTATTTATCCCCAGCCTCTGTTCACAATTAATCATACCTAATGTCTGGTTGTCCCCCCAAAAGATGATTACTGTTGTTTGATGAGAGTTTGTTGTGGTTGTCAGAAGGACATCCATCTGAGAGTCTCCATCGTAATCTCCAGGAACTACACTGGTAATGACTGCTTCCCTATAAATACAATTTAAAAAAGTGTTATGTACATACATACTGTACATGGTTTTTTTTTATGTGAACAGTCAATTACAAAATACAAAATATTCTGTTTTACATCAAGATATTATCTCCTGTAAAGTTAACCATGGGTAAAGTCAAATGTATTCACAGACAAAAACCTAAAGTGACCATATAAAATACTTTTCGGTACTTACTTTGGCAAATTATCCTTTGAAATTTTAACTTTAGGCTTAAAGTAAGGAGATGTGGAATCAGCCAAGAATATCACCAACTCAGATTCTGAAAAAAAGAAAAAGGAATCTACGTCTTTAAAGTGCATTTATTATCCTTTGCAATGTACTGTACTTGTTTTGAACAGCAGATTTAATGTTAGTGTTTATTTTCAGTAGGTTCCTAAGTGAGAGTATGCTGAATGAAGCCAAAGTACAAGCTGGTTAAATCCTCTAAAAAATCAGTTAATACATGTCACACAGAAATACATCGTTACATTCCGCATGCTACACATCTGGATAGCTGTGTTACGACGGAACTTCGACCCATTTCCAGTTTTAACTCTGTTTCTGTGTTGAAATTGGTGAGGAATAGCAACTAGTTTTATTTTTATATGAATTTAACTAAGCAAACACTATTAACTGGATTACCCTGAATTCAAACTAAACACCGTATGTTAACTCAATTGTATATAAAATAAACAGGCTGTAGGATGTAACGTTACGTAGGTGAGAACAGTAAACAGCAAACGTACGCTCTCTGATGATGAAGATGTCTGTCTGTTTATCCGAGTTAAAATCACCAAACGCCGCCACCGTCCCATAATTTACGCTCCCGAAAAGCTCAGCAGTGACATCCTGCAGAGCAAACGTGTTGTACTGCCCAAAAATAAGTAACAAAAACGCTAAATGGTTTATTTGAAATGTCCACATCCTTGTACAGGTGCAGTCCCTCAAAACAACAGCAATCGACCGTAATACGGCACGCTGCTTTACAGCTCGGAGATCCAGCTCCTTTTTCTAAATAAAATTTAATAAAATAAATATTATATCAAGTTTGGCTATTAGAGGTAAACATATAGGGTTCTGGCTTTAATATATTGTGAATAGATAAAGTTAATATGCTGAAATGTTTACAAACGATGTGACTACGATGTTTTATTATTTACGACAGTGTCGTGCACATGATTAGCCAAACGTTTGACAGATGCGTAAAGCTGCTGGTTGTTAGCAAAGAGCAAAACGGAACTGATAAAAATGGATTTTCAGCATAAATGCATCATGCAGTCAAAGTTATGAATTAATAAAAATAAATATGATAAAACTTATTTTATTGTATAAAATCGATTTAAATAGTAATAAATGTTTCATTTAAATTTTTGTTTAGCATTACTCATGTTTGTTTTCGATTCCATATTGGAACAAGTAAGTTTTATTTTGAAGGCCACACGCACAAGTGAAACCCTTTAACCTTTTCCTGCACTTGACGCTAAGTAAACATGGCGAGCCTCGCAGATGTCGGCAGGAAGCTCCTGGAATTTAAAGCCAGATCAAATAGATCAGGTCTGAGTCATTTCTTTGCATGATATCATACAGCGTGACACGCCCGGAAGTTTCTTGTTTCAGAGCTTGTGTCTGTTTTTTCCATCCTAAACGTAGCTTGATGTGTGTGTGTTCAACTTGTCCACTGCGGTGATGGTTCGAGCAGGAAAGGTCAAGGGTGCACTTGCGCTGTACTCAGCCGCTATTTTAGGAGCTTCACGCTAGGTCTCCAAACACACACTTACATGTTGTTATTGTTTAATGTGTTTAATTATTGTCCAGAAACCCGCTGTCCCTGTGTGAAACCTGCTGAAGAACACTGAGTGCTTTTGTTAGCACTTTGCAGTGTACACAAGAGGAAAAAAAACACAATTTGTCCCAATGCTACTAAAAGACAGTTATTTACAACAACAAAAAGTCACTATACTTAGACATATATTTAAAAAAGTAAACTGTTATAGTTCATATGTATCATATAAGATTTGGCCAAATTCTGTTCAAATAATATATTGCCCTAGTTTTTAAATTAGACAGGTTAAAAATAATCAAATTTAACAAAAAAATACTATAAGTAGTGTTATAATCCATTTTTTGAACATCTTTCCACAATGGCAGTTCTGTTTTAGAGTAGGCTGACTGTCTCTACTAATTGTTGCAATGAAAATAGTTGTCAAAGTGTATAAAATGCACAGTTTTTTTTTTTTGCATGTTGTTAATGCTCATGAGTAATTCAGTGAATGTTAATCAGTGATGATTTGTGCACGTCTGAAATCTTAACTCTGTGTTACTAACGCCTTCCTGTGAATTGCTGTAGATTTGTGAATTAGCTGAGAGAGAAAAGAGGGAGAGAGAGACAGAGACGATTGGCCTTAATTTCACCTTTTGAGAATGGCTGTTTCAGTGCCTGCGCTATCCCGGCCCCATCGGGAAGTCCTCAGAATCGGTAAGTGACGGCAGCAGACCTGGGTCAGATGGCTTCTACCAGTCCAGAAAGTTTCTTTATCCTCTTCAGGTTCTCCATGTTTGGTTTGCTTGAGCGTATATTGGGTTTTTATTTTCCTTGTCATCCCACACACAATTGTTCCTAATGATGACGCAAACTTACATATGGATTTAGTTTAAAGCATATTAAACGAACTACACTTCTGTTTACATGAGCTTTAGCGGCTCCTACTTGTTTAATAGTCACCCTTTAAATTATTTTCCAGCTTAAGATGGACTCCATCTGTGCCTAACTGTATATACAGATTTAAAGGTACATACTTTTCTACATAAAGTCACACATGTAAAGTTACATCTCACAGGGGAAAGAGCAATACATGGAGTCGTGTATCCATTATTGGTCAGTGTTTTTCAACAGGGTCAGAAAGTGATGAATTGGATGCACCTTATTTGTGCAACCCTAAACTTGAACAAGTCGAGATGTTGTGTAAAATGTAAATTAAAAAAATATTGTGGTTATTTTGCAAATCTCATAAACCTGGCATTTGTTTACAATGGAGAATAATGAATACCGTACTATATCAAATGGTTAAACTAAGACATTGCACAACTTTGGAGGAAAATATTTTAAATTTGATTGCAGCAACACATCATGAAATGAGTGGGACAGGACCATGTTTCTTCTAACTACAGCCTGTAAACCTCTAAGAACTGAGGAGATCAGCTGCTGGAGTTTTTGCATGGTAACGTTATCCTGTTCTTGTCTAATGTTGGATTCTAGCTGTTTAACAGTCCTGGGCCTTTCTTTTAGGATTATTTTTGTTTCATTATGCACCAAACGTTTACTACTGGTAAGAAGTCTGGATTGAAGGTCAGCCAGTTCAGCACCCGGCCTCATACTACAAAGTGTTGTAATGGATGCAGTTTGTGATTTAGTATAGTCTTGCTGAAATATGCAAGGTCTTCCCTGAAAATCATGGTCTAGATATATTGCTTTAAAACTTTTATATATACTTTTGTGCACTGTGATAGCGCCTTTTCAGATGTGTGAGCTTTCCACGTCATAGAACCTATTGCACCCCTATACCATCAGAGAGGCAAGCTGTGGAGCTGTGTACTGAAAACTGTCTAGATGGGCCCTCTCCTTTAGTACTGGGAATGAGATCATGGTTTCCAAAAATGATCTTCAAATGCCTTATTGCCTGACCACAGAACTATTACACTTCTCCTCGGTCCATTTTAAATGTGCTCTGGTGAAGAGCAGAGAGCACCGTTTCTAGATTGTGTTCATATAAAGCTTTTTCTTTGCAGGAGAGAGCTGTAGTCAACATTTTTGAATGGCACATTGAACTGAATTGACATTGATTTGTAGAAGTGTTCCTGAGCCCATACAGTGATATCCAGAACAAAATCAGACCTGGTTTTATTGCAGTTCTGCCTGAAGCTCTGAAGACTGTGAGCTCCAATATTGACCACTTTAACCTTGTTCTTTGCACACATAGACTAGAATCTTGATATATATTTTTTTAAATATATATCATGAACTGTAGATGATGAGATATTCCAAGTCTTTCTACTATTTTATTGGGATATTTTAATCTGAAAATGGTTGAGAATTTCAACTTCCATAAAATACTTTTTTTAATGCTCAATCTTCTTATTGGCTTGTTGCCAGTTAAGCTAATTTATTTCAATATACAGTATCAGTATCTTCTTTTTTTTCTGGAACAATACAATTTCTTAACTTAAACTTTTTATACGTTTAATATGTTGAATTTTCTATAGATTATGATTTATGAGATTTACAAATCATTTAATCCTGTTTTTATTTATATTTTAAACAATGTTCCTACCTTTTCAGAGCTTGGCTTGTTCATACAATAAGAGCACACAGACAACTCATCCAAACTGGTTGATCTTGAACATTTATACAAGGAAGAATAAAAATCTTATTTTTTAGTTTAGTTTAAAATGAATTCACGCATCACTTTATCAACCTGGTGTTGTTTTGTCAATGTGACGAACTTTGAGTTGAATGATAATATTAATATAATATACCTTGAATGTGTATATGAACACAACAGCACCTAAAAACATTTAGACATGAAACCTTTGTATATAGATTATCATAATAGTTTTCATTCATAAGTTTATATAAAACAACAATTACATGGTAAAGTTCCATTGCTTTATAAAGTACAGTAGTTTCTCGTTCCCTCGTTTATTGTGGGGGATCCATACTCTGAAGCCCCGAAATAAGTGAAAAACTCTGA
>JBBPBX010004532.1:3962-41329 GCA_038048925.1 Garcialebias charrua | reverse complement strand
TTCACACACTCTTGCAATATTCTAACCAAAGTTTCTAAACGTTCTAAAAGAGCACAGAATGTCATGATTTCACTCTCTCAGCCACCAAGGGTTCTTGGCCACGCCCACTTCTCCGTTCTGCACAAGAGCAGCCGCAGCAGGAAGTTCATAAGTGCTAAATAATTTTAAATAATTGATTTTATATCCATCCATCCATCCATCTTCTTCCGCTTATCCGGGGTCGGGTCGCGGGGGTAGCAGCCTAAGTAGGGAGGCCCAGACTTCCCTCTCCCCAGCCACTTGGAGCAGCTCCTCTGGGGGAATCCCAAGGCGTTCCCAGGCCAGCCGAGAAACATAGTCCCTCCAGCGCGTCCTGGGTCTTCCTCTGGGTCTCCTCCCGGTGGGACATGCCCGGAACACCTCACCAGGGAGGCGTCCAGGAGGCATCCTAACCAGATGCCCGAGCCACCTCAACTGGCTCCTCTCGATGTGGAGAAGCAGCGGCTCTACTCCGAGTCCCTCCCGGATGACTGAGCTTCTCACCCTATCTCTAAGGGAGAGTCCAGCCACCCTGCGGAGAAAACTCATTTCAGCCGCTTGTATCCGAGATCTTGTTCTTTCGGTCATAACCCAAAGCTCATGACCATAGATGAGGGTGGGAACGTAGATCGATCGGTAAATTGAGAGCTTTGCCTTTTGACTCAGCTCTCTCTTCACCACGACAGACCGGTACAGCGCCCGCTTCACTGCGGACGCTGCACCTATCCGCCTATCGATCTCACGCTCCAGTTTTCCCTCATTCGTGAACAAGATCCCGAGATACTTAAACTCCTCCACTTGGGGCAGGACCTCCTCCCCGACCCGGAGAGGGCATGCTACCCTTTTCCGGCTCAAGACCATGGCCTCGGATTTGGAGGAACTGATCCTCATCCCGGCCGCATCACACTCGGCTGCAAACCGCTCCAGTGAAAGTTGTAAATCACGAACTGATGAAGCCAGTAGGACCACATCATCTGCAAAAAACAGAGAAGCGATTCTAAGGCCACCAAAACGGATCCTCTCAACACCTTGGCTGCGCCTAGAAATTCTGTCCATAAAAGTTATGAACAGAATCGGTGACAAAGGGCAACCTTGGCGGAGTCCAACTCTCACCGGAAACGAGCCTGACTTACTGCCGGCAATGCGGACCAAGCTCTGACACCGGTCGTACAGGGACCTAACAGCCCATATCAATGGGCCTGGTACCCCATACTCCCGGAGTACCCCCCACAGAACCCCCCGAGGGACGCGGTCGAATGCCTTCTCCAAGTCCACAAAGCACATGTAAACTGGTTGGGCAAACTCCCACGCACCCTCCAGGACCCTGTTGAGGGTGTAGAGCTGGTCCAGTGTTCCACGACCAGGACGAAAACCACACTGCTCCTCCTGAATCCGAGGTTCGACTATCCGACGGACCCTCCTCTCCAGAACCCCTGAATAGACCTTACCAGGGAGGCTTAAGAGTGTGATCCCCCTATAGTTGGAACACACCCTACGGTCCCCCTTTTTGAATAGGGGAACCACCACCCCAGTCTGCCAATCCAAGGGAACTGCCCCCGATGTCCACGCGATATTGCAGAGTCGCGTAAGCCAACACAACCCTACAACATCCAGAGCCCTAAGGAACTCCGGGCGAATCTCATCCACCCCCGGAGCCTTGCCACCGCGGAGCTTTTTAACCACCTCGGCGACCTCAGCACCAGAGATCGGAGAACCCGACCCAAAGTCCCCAGGCTCCGCTTCCTCAGTGGAAGACGTGCCAGTAGGATTGAGGAGGTCTTCGAAGTATTCCGCCCACCGACTCACAACATCCCGAGTTGAGGTCAGCAGCACGCCACCCCCACCATAAATGGTGTTGGTCGCGTACCTCTTTCCCCCCCTGAGACGCCGGATGGTGGACCAGAATCGCCTCGAAGCCGTACGGAAGTCATTCTCCATGGCCTCTCCGAACTCCTCCCACGCCCGAGTTTTTGCCTCAGCAACCACCCGAGCCGCATGCCGCTTGGACTGCCGGTACCTATCAGCTGCTTCTGGGGTCCCACAAGCCAATTGATTTTATATAAAAAATTACATGCCGATCCTGCGGCTCATCCATCAATTGTGTGTCAGTCCAATCTTATTTTTTGAAAATTGCGATAGAGCAATTCTGCAATAAATGCACCGCAAAGTAACGAGGGACTACTGTACTTACGATATGATGTGGTGCTTCACAGTCAAAATATCAATGTGAGCAACATCAGTATCAAAAGGACTGAAATTAATCTCAGGTGCAGACTGTTTGCCATTATATTTGACTATCAAATAGAAGTTTCACAGCTGGATTATAGTGGTCAAAATACTGAAGCACAAGTGTTGTGTTGTCAAGTACAAGAGAGAAATTAAAGAGATGTGGGTTTATCACAACTGACATTGTCATTGCAGTAAAAGTAAGTACTTTCCTTTCAGCTGCTCACTTCTTTAGGGGTTGCCACATCGAGCAAACTTGCACGAAAGATTTGGCAATTATTTTCTGCCGGATGCTCTTTCACAACCTGTGCTGGAACCCACAACCTCAGGATTAGAAGACACTGCTATTGCAATATTCAGTTATAATATCACAATGCATCTTGTCTGTCTGCTGCAAGCCTGGAAGATCCCAAAGCAGCACACAAACAAATTCACAGCATTAATAAAGTGGGATTTAGAGGTCTTCATGGGTAGTGTTTAAAACCAGTCAAACAATGAAAGCTCACTACAGTATTTTTTTTCTCTTCTCATTTTCAAGATGAAAATCATTCCACTGTGCTTGTTTAAAGTGTTAAAAAAAAGATTGGCTTTGTCCCTAGCAACTTTTAAGCTGATGGAGATTATGCTAATTTGAGTAAGAGTGTGGATTTTTCTGTACCTGTGGTATTGACCCAAGGTCAAACCTATTAAAATGCAAATCTAACAGAGTAAAAACAAATGTCTGAAAAATGGAGAAAGCCCAACAGAGAGGAGTTCCCTGCGCTCTCTTAGCTCAAAGGGAAATGTCTGGTCGACTTGCACACTACTGTCTGAATTTGTAGCTCTTGGCATGGCTGTTGTTTTTGTGTGTGCGTGTGTGCTGAGCCCTCTGTGATGCAGTGTGTTGCAGTGAAGACAAAACTTGAATTTACCAATTGTGTGTCTGTTTGCATCCTCTGCTCTCTTTTTCTTCAATATATAAAAAAACAAGTTAATATTGACAGAGTCCATTTCTTAGAGTGTAAATGCTGGTGAGGGAACAGGACTGACCTGCATGTATAAATACCCCTAAAGACACACTATTGAGGCATCGTTTTTAAAGAAGGGTGTCATGAGTCTGTGTAAAGAACTGTGTATAATAAAGACATGTCTGTTCTCAGGTTCCATCTATGAACCTATGAAACTGGCTAATCTCGAGCAGGAGGATGAACCCCTGTGGGAGAAGCTGGACCGTTACTATAATGCTGGTAAGTGTACTCTCTCCCAGTGTGAATGTTTATGAAGCATTCACTCTATTCTTCCATACATATTTCAGCATCTTTCTCGTTCCACAAGTTTTGTGCTATTTCATCAAATTATATATGAAAACGTTCAGCTCTGTCAGCAGAAAAGGTGCTATGACTTTAGGTATTGGTGCAACTTTAGCTTTTTGAAATATTTAGCCTTTTCTGACATTTTTTTTCCTCCTTTCAAGTTTTGTCCTAGTTAAGCTTCTTTCAGCTTCCTTGGGAAAATTGTAACTTTTTTCAGGTACTTTCAGCTAATTTCAGCTGCTTTTTCAGCTGTTTTGTGCTCCTTTCTGATTCATTCGGCTAACTACATTATTGTGCTTCTTCTAACTTCTTTCTGCTAATTTCAGCTTATTATGCTCATTTCATCTTATTTCTGCACGTTTCAGCTTTTTCTGCTATTTCAGCGACTACTTAGCTGTTTTATGCAAATGTTTGCTTTCTCAGTTTATTCCAGATTTGTTACACTCATTTAAACTTTTTTCAGCCTATTTCAGTTCAAATGTACTGTCAACTTCCTTCTGGTAATTTAAGCTTCTTTCTGCTTTTTTGCTACTTTTCAGCTGGGTTATTTTGTAGAAAATTTCAGCTCTTATCAGATAATTTCCACGTTTTGTGCTCATTTCTGCTTCTTTCGGCCTAATTGTGCAAACATGTCTTCTTTCTGCTTTCTTATGCTAATTTAAGCTTGTTCTACCTTATCAGCTAGCTTTTTAGCATTTTTAGCTAATTTCAGCTTTTTCAGATGAATTCTAGTTTTTCATGGTAATTTCTGCTACTTTCAGCCTAATTAACTTATTTCTACTCATTTCAGCTTGTTATGATCCTTTCAGCTTTTTCAGCTCTTCAGCTACTATTTTGCTCTTTTGGTGTTAATTTGAGCTTTTTTCAGCTAATTACACATTTTTTAGCTCATTCCAGCTCTTTCCACTTCCTTCTGAATGTTTAAGCTTCTTTTTGCCTTTTTCAGTTTAAAAATATATATAATTTCAGTATCCATCCATCCGTCCATCCATTATCTTTTGCCCACTTCTTCCATTTTGAGTCACGGGGGTCACCGGTGCCCATGTCCAGCAATCAATGTGCAAGGGGCGGGGTACACCCTGGACAGGCCACAAGTCCATCACAGGGCCACAGAGACCAACAAGACAAACAACCATTCACTCTCTCACTCACACCTAGGGACAATTTAGTTACCAATCAGCCAAACTTACATGTTTTTGATCTGTTGGATGAAACGGGAGTTAATTTCAGCATTTGTTAGCTAATTTCCTAATGTTCGTACTCATTTCTGCTTATCCATCCATCCATCCATTTTCTTCCGCTTATCCGGGGTCGGGTCGCGGGGGTAGCAGCCTAAGTAGGGAGGCCCAGACTTCCCTCTCCCCAGCCACTTGGAGCAGCTCCTCTGGGGGAATCCCAAGGCGTTCCCAGGCCAGCCGAGAAACATAGTCCCTCCAGCGTATCCTGGGTCTTCCTCTGGGTCTCCTCCCGGTGGGACATGCCCGGAACACCTCACCAGGGAGGCGTCCAGGAGGCATCCTAACCAGATGCCCGAGCCACCTCAACTGGCTCCTCTCGATGTGGAGAAGCAGCGGCTCTACTCCGAGTCCCTCCCGGATGACTGAGCTTCTCACCCTATCTCTAAGGGAGAGTCCAGCCACCCTGCGGAGAAAACTCATTTCAGCCGCTTGTATCCGAGATCTTGTTCTTTCGGTCACAACCCAAAGCTCATGACCATAGATGAGGGTGGGAACGTAGATCGATCGGTAAATTGAGAGCTTTGCCTTTTGACTCAGCTCTCTCTTCACCACGACAGACCGGTACAGCGCCCGCTTCACTGCGGACGCTGCACCTATCCGCCTATCGATCTCACGCTCCAGTTTTCCCTCATTCGTGAACAAGACCCCGAGATACTTAAACTCCTCCACTTGGGTCAGGACCTCCTCCCCGACCTGGAGAGGGCATGCTACCCTTTTCCGGCTCAAGACCGGAATGTTCATGAATCATTTCTGCTTATTTAAACCTAATTCAAGAAATGTGTGTTCTTTTTGGTTTCTTCTGCTAACTTACCTGTAGGCTTATGCTGGTGAAGATTCTCAGTCGTCCAGGACATGATGAAATCAAAAAAAGGCGTTCAATACAGGATTTGAAAATAAAAGGCGTTCAATACAGGATTGGAAAAAGACTTCTGGACAGAAGTCGAAACGTTTTCTGCAACAAATAAAGTCCAGTTGATCCTGTATTGAACGCCTTTTTTTGATTACCTGTAGGCTTGTTCTTCCCACTCAGCTACATTTCAGCAATTTGTAAGCTAATGTCAGCTGTTTTTCAGCAAGTTCTTCTGCAATAAGCATTCACACTGCATTGTTGTAGGAAATGCAATTTATCTAGTGATAAATTACATGACTAGCATTTTTGTATCATAGTGCATATCATCCAAAAGCCTTTCATGACAGAGTTTTAGACTAAACTTGTTTAAGATTGAGAAATGAAAGAGTTCCAGCCCTTTTTGATTAAACTTTGAAAAGAGTATGTGTTTTGAATGACTCTCAGCTTCTCCAATCTTAGCTCAATATCTTTTAGATTGACTTGCAGTTAGCATTTAAAGTACACTCTTATTTTTACTGTACATTCGCCCATTGAGTTTTATTTTCGATCGCTACAGTAACGTCTCATACCATGTCTATGCAGACGATATTCAAATCTACTGTTCTTTTAGATTGTCTGAATTTTACAAATTGATCGAACTCAGTAACTGCCTATCTGACATTAAAATTTGGCTTAATGACAACCACTTGCAGTTAAATGCTGCTAAGACTGAAACACTTATCGTTGCTCCAGATGATAAAATCATGGAAATAAGGAAGCATCTTGGGTTCTTAAATCCTTCGAACAAAAACAACCTTAGATATCTGGGTGTTCTCTTTGACAGCTCTCTGTCAATGGACAGTCATTGTAAACTGTTAGTTCGCAACTGTTTTTATCATTTAAGGAACATTTCAAAGTTGCGAGCTATTTTATCTAAGACAGAATTAGAAATGGTTGTCCATGCTTTTATTTCTTCTCGGTTGGATTATTGTAACGGCCTTTTAGTAGGGATAAGTAAATCCACCATGGCTTCTCTTCAGTCTGTTCAGAACGCTGCAGCCAGACTTTTGACTGGAACCCGCAGAACGGATCATATTACTCCTGTTCTGTACTCTCTCCACTGGCTTCCGATTTATTTTAGGGTTCATTTTAAAATTTTGGTTTTAACTTTTAAAGCACTCCATGGTGAGACTCCCAAATATGTTTTCAACCTTTTGAAGCCACTCTGTCAGTCTAGAACTCTGAGGTCTTCTAATCAGCTACTGCTGTCGGTCCCTAGAACCCATTTTAAAACCCGTGGTGATAGAGCATTTCAGGTGGTGGCACCGAGGCTCTGGAACGCTCTCCCTCTAATGGTGAATCCAGACCGAATGCGTTTTCTACTGCAGGAACGTCCAGTTTACATGCAAAGTCTATGGTGGACGCACCTCCAGCAGCCTCCTGGCGTCTTGCGTCACGTCGCGTGCGTGTTGAGCGTGCTGGAGAGCGATTTCCGTGCACGTGAACCCGCGTCAACCTCCAAAGCACGCCTCCAACATGCTGAAGATTTCGCCGTTCAACTTTCAAACGCCGCTCAAACTCTACCCGATTGGTTGGTGTGTCAACCAATCAGGGAGAGTCGGGGGAGAAGAGAGGGGGTCAGGGGGAGAGTCCCTATGTGACGCGGAAACCAGTGACGCGGAAACCATTGCGCATGTGACGTATTGTTTGTGGAACACAGAAAAAACCCGCGGAGTCATGGAATATGGAAGAGAAACTCATTGTAGCTGTGTGTTCGCGACAATTCCTTCACAACCAGTCAAGTCTGCTCCACAGAGACAGAAATAAAGAGCTCCTCACCTCGCGGAGTGCATTGACGACTCGGTACACCGGTAAGCTCCTCCCCCACACCCCCGCAGCAGCAGGGTTGCCAGATAAACATGAATTTTATTTATTTATTTATTTATTTTTACCCCTTTTCAGTGCAAATGTTCACTAAACTCAACACATTATTAATCTTATCAGACCCTCACGCAGCAAATATGACAGTTTGGGTAAAAAAAAATAAAAAATAAGCAACAGTACTAGATGATTAATTAATTTTTATCTGGCAACCCTGCGCAGCAGTTTTCTGGGTAGTTTCGCTTCTGGCTTTTTGGTCTGGACACAAAGTGCGTCCACTTGCGTGCGTGTTGAGCTTTTTTGCAGTTGAAATCGCGTTCGGTCTGGATGTACCATAACAATGTGCGGCTCCTAGTCGACTGATGCATTTAAGAGAAGTCTTAAGACTTATATTTTCAAACAGGCTTATGGTTAATTGTACTTATTGATTTTAGAGTTTATCATGTGTAACCTTTTTGTATAGCATGTTTTAAGAGTGTATGATTTTAGTATGATTTTATTATGTGTATTTCTTTTGTAAAGCACTTTGTGATTTTATATCTGTGAAAGGTGCTATATAAATAAAGTTTACTTACTTACGGTACTTACTTACTTACATGTTGAAAATCAATGTCAGCTGCGACAGCAAATTTCAGCTCGACATATATAAAAATGACTGATTTATATCCATTTATGTGGTACTTTCTTTAGTGGTTTATGAGCTGTGGCAGCTAACCTAGAGTTGTATATTTCACCCTATGGATCAACCATGATTAGTTTTCTGACCAATGCACACACTTTTTGGGTGTTGTTTCTTTGACATGTGGTTCTTCAAGTCAGTCAGTCAACATGTCTCTACAGAGGAGATTTGGACACATCTGCCCTATGTTTTAGTATGCATGAAGTCCTAATCACACAAATATTACTGTCCTTTTTTTTTTTTTTACAAACTTTATGTGGATGTGTACATAGTGCATGAATGAAACAATTTGTAAAGGTTGTCTCTTATAACCATTCTGAAGACACAAATAAAGCTAGAAGTTCCTAAGAACTCAGGAAGGACAAACTTGATGATGGATAGCTTGTGGAGCTCTGCACAGGTGATAATTCTTGGATATGCAATCAGTAAAGGAGGCCACAGCTTCCCAGCAGGAGAGATAAATACACATTAGCACTGATTGCTGAATTACCAGCAGCTGTGAGTGCAGCACTGTGACAGTGGCAGTACCTCCCACACACACACACCCACACACACACACACACAAAGCTACAGTACATGTGAGTTCTTCATTTCTGTGCTTGCTTCGATTGCCTCTTTGGATTTAGACTAATCCACTTGGCTGTAAGAGTTAAAATTAAAGTCTAAAACAAGTTTATTGTGAAAGGTTAGTGTCTGCACAGCTTTCAGTGCAAGTCATAAAGTAAAACATCAGACTTTACGACATTATGAAACATGCTTTAATACCCGGTGCTCTGGAGCTGGTTATGAGTTTAACCTCGGTTACCATGGAGATCTAGCTGGACTCAAAGTGACCCTCTGCTGATACTGAAATCTGACTTGAAGATTAATGTGACTGGCTAAGCTGGAGATCTTGCGTCATGGCACATTTTCCGACACACAAACTGATTGTTACTGTTGATCTTTGTGTTTCCATATGTGTCTGAGGGGTGGGAATGCCTCTTGGAGAGGGAACTGTGTCAGTAAGAACTGAAGCTGGTTTCTTTAATGATAAACTGGATCCACATGCAGCTGTGACCAAGTGGTTAGAGCAGTTGTCTTCCAATGGGAGAGAATGGGGTTCAATTCCACCAGCAGTCACATGCTGAAGTTTCTCTGTGCAAGACACTGAACCCCTCATTGCCTCTGATGTGTGTCCCATCAGTCTATGAATGCAATCAACACACTGATTAGTTTCTACAGATTCAGATTTGCTTTGTATAGATATGATGCATGACTGGGTAAATGAGAGCACAGATTGTGTTGTAAAGAGCTTTGAGTATCTCGATTTGACAGTAAGGTGCTATATAAGTACAGTCCGTTTACTATTTACATGGTTAAACATGGCGCTTCATTGAAAAGACCAGAGTTCACTCTCAGGTGTAGGTGGTGACCATCAGCATTGGCCCTGATGGTCGGTGCTGATGCTGGACTTCTCAAAGTAACTTTTTGTTGTTGTTGTTGTTGTTGTTGTTGTTGTTGTTGTTGTTGTTGTTGTTGTTGTTAAAAAGTGAAAAGTTCACTGTACAGTACACAACAAGGCAACCCACTTTTTGACGGATTATTAGGTCATTTAATCATCCATCCTTTATTTTGCTTTACCGTTTGTTCCTGTTTAGAAGCATAAAGAACCGGTGCCTGTTTCCATCCATCATTCGGTGAGGCTGGATAGATCCTGGGCAGGTTGCCAGCCTATTGCAGGATCACTGAGATAAACAAGATGGGCATAGCCAAGGACTATTAGGCATCACCAGTTAACACACACATGCTTTTGACTTGTGAAAGGAAACAGGACAGCACCAACCTCCCAAAAAGAACATGTGGGAGAACATGATCACTTGTCCCACCCAAAAGTATGCTACTCCGAGGTGACAGTACTAACCTACAACTGTACAATGCAGACAATTATTTTAATTTCAAGTGTTTTGAATTCAAGACAAACAAAAGAAAAGCTGTAAAATGTGTTTTCTTTCAGCTGACTCTTAAGTTTGTCTTTGAGGGTAAATATTGAATGGCCTCACGTGTGTCTGTAGCTCTTTGCTAAATGCATCAATTACCATGATTTTCCAAGAGTTAATTTAAAGAAGAGCTTTGCTGGGCCCTGGGAATACAGTACAGTGACAAACTAATGGGCAGTTTCCATTAAAAGATCCAAGAAGCACTAATTTCTCTTGTTGCTATTCCACCAATCTTGCCTGCAAATGTTTCAAGGCACAATTTCATTATTTACAACTACATAAATTCTGTTTTGTTAGCTTCAGTTGCTGTTTTCCCCCTTTTAACCATAGCATGCATTTATTTGGTTAATGGCAATTGATTGATCAGTAGTTTTAAATAAGGGTCGACAACCCTAAATACGTTAGTAATTCAATGTGAAATATCTAAATGAGCTATTGAGTAAAAAAATACAGTAGAATATTGCTATTGATGCTAGTGGCAGACTAAAAGTGATCATTGACATAATTAAAAACATAGATATGATGGAGATGTTGCAAACAAAATGTTCAGAAAGCAAGAGGTAATAATTTACAGTCCTATACAAAAAATGGGGAGCAGTTCTGAAAAAAAATTGCAAAAAGGAAAAGACGGAAGCAGCAATATGGACATTGAGGGTGCTGTTTTGATAGCATGGAAAGTGGAAATCATAAAGAAAATAGTCCAGTAGAAATAGCCAGCATTCACTGTGAGTAGATTATGTTTTCTACATAACAAACCTCACAGACAGGACACCAGTGTGTAGAATAAACTCATGTTTGTTATTAAAGAGATTGTCTCTGTGCTAGCTGATGTTTGTGATATTGAACTCAGTGTTTGTTTAGTAGTGAATAAAGTCTAACTTGATCTGTGACATAAAATAAAGAACCACAAAAAACAAATCGCAGCGTATTGTGAGTACCATATTTTCCATCGTACATGTCGCATCAGTCCAAATATGTCTAATAAAGTGGAAAAATCCAAAAATACATTGCTTCGCCGTATACGTCACTTTACCGTATACGTTGCTTCGCCTTATGTCACTTTGCCGTATATGTTGCTTTGCCGTATATGTCGCTTTGTCGTATACGTTGCTTCGCCATATAGTCACTTCGCCGTATACGTCGCTTTGCCGTATACGACGCTTTGCCGTATATGTCGCTTTGCCGTATATGTCGCTTTGCCGTATATGTCGCTTTGCCGTATATGTCGCTTTGCCGTATATGTCGCTTTGCCGTATATGTCGCTTTGCCGTATATGTCGCTTTGCCGTATATGTCGCTTTGCCGTATATGTCGCTTTGCCGTATATGTCGCTTTGCCGTATATGTCGCTTTGCCGTATATGTCGCTTTGCCGTATATGTCGCTTTGCCGTATATGTCGCTTCGCCGTATACGTCGCTTCGCCGTATACGTCGCTTCGCCGTATACGTCGCTTCGCCGTATACGTCGCTTCGCCGTATACGTCGCTTCGCCGTATACGTCGCTTCGCCATATACGTCGCTTCGCCGTATACGTCGCTTCGCCGTATACGTCGCTTCGCCGTATACGTCGCTTCGCCGTATACGTCGCTTCGCCATATACGTCGCTTCGCCATATACGTCGCTTCGCCATATACGTCGCTTCGCCATATACGTCACTTCACCATAAACATCGCTTCGCCGTATATGTCGCTTCGCCGTATACGTTGCTTCGCCATATACGTCGCTTCGCCATATACGTCACTTCACCAAACACGTCGCTTTGCCGTATATGTCGCTCCGCCGTATATGTCGCTTTGTCGTATATGCCGCTTCGCCGTACACGTCGCTTCGCCATATACGTCACTTCTCCATATACGTCGCTTCGCCATATTTGTTGCTTTGCCGTATGTTGCTTTGCCGTATATTTTGCTTTGCTGTATACGTCACTTTGTCTTATACTGTGGTGTGTTGGTGAGGTATATGGCCTCATCTCTCTCTCTCACCCAGTAGGAGGAGCCAGCGAGGTGCTCCCCAGGTTTTACGAAGTGAAGAAGAAGTGTTTATGTATGAATTCATTCATTCTGTTTCTGGTTTTGACGCTCGAAGGATTAAAGGCAACTGCTTGCAGATCAATTTGTTTCTCCTTCTTCACACGCTACAATACGTCGCTTTGCCGTATATGTTGCATTTATTATGCGTCGCTGCTGACGCGTTGTTACGCATCACCACTGACCATCCAGAAATGTGTGCCGGACCCAGAAATGTGGACTGGTGTGCCAAAAATCAATGGGCTGCCAAATGACGGCATCGGTAGTGTACATGGGAAGACTTTAACAAGAATTTAACAAGATTAACACTTAAAAACAATTATTTTTTTGTTTGCTCGAAATTATAGTAAAGGTGTGTCTCAGTCTAACTTTTGATTAATAAATGCACTTTGATGGTCAAATCAGCTGCATTGTCAAAAGCCAATACGCAGAAACATGAATGCGCAGAGGGTGATTCGGCCCATTTTTTCGAAATTTAAAAAGATAAACGCCTAAAATAAATATTTGTTAACTCGACTTTTCAGTAAAGGCGTGTCTCAGTTTAACTTTTACTTAATAAATGCACTTTAACGGTCAAATCAGTTGCATTTCGCCGGGACAGCGCAGTGCAATGCAGCTGATTCAGTTGCTCCAGGTAGACAACGGTGACAGTCTATTGCAAGCCAGCTGTGTCATTAATAGCCACTTTTACCTATTACATGATACAACTGCATGCCTACTCGACTGCCATCTAGCAGCTGAAAATGGTAATGTTCAATATTTTCAGTCAGAATGAATGAAAACGGTCATAGCCAAAAATTGGTTTATAAATATGGGGAAAAAAATCCATAAATACATAGCTTTGGCGTATAAGTCGCAAGGCATGTAAATTATGCAAAAAACTGTGACTTGTAGGGCGACAAATATGGTAGTTTGTTCAGGTGTGGGTTTAATACAAGACAAAAGCTCAGTTTGCTTGGAACAGCAATGAAACTTAAAATGGAGTTTACCTACATAAACCATTGCTTTTGTCTCTTAGCTAAAATTAAGCTACTAGTTGTTCATGTCCTTTCTGTTACTGTGCAAATTAAACATTGAAGTAGCAAACATACCTGCTCTAAACCAAGCGTGAATTGTTATAAGCTTTGTGGGAAAATGTCCGTTTAGGGTTGGATGCCCCATTTTCACCCTTGGACACTCTTCTGGTGCATATGACACGGCCCATTGGTCAGCACTAATGGAGGCGGCTCGTAGATGTGTTTAGGCTTGTGTGTCCATTAAGGTGCTAGCAGGACGTGGTATGTTTTTTTTTTTTTGTGTGTGTGTTTTTTTTAATAAATAGTCTGTATTTGCGTTCAGAAAACGATGGCAGACAATGCACAGAGCTTAGTCTGCAACAGGTATGGCTCTCGGTTAAAACCAATTTGTTGCTATCAGTGAGCACAGCGTTGCCTACAGCAGCGGCTTCGTTGAAACCTCGTTGATTGTAAGAAAAGCCTCTGCCAGATTGCAGTGTGTTGTAAATGCAGCCTGAAACACTGAGCTTGTTTAATTGTTGTGCTGGTTGGCGGCTGGAAATGCTTGTCCAATTCCAGCAGGGAACAAAGCCAACGTTGTTATCACCGGCGCACAGACCCTCTTTTCAATATACCTGCTTTCTTTCAGTTTCAGGGAGGAATAGAGGTGGAGAGGGGTGAAGCTGGATGACAATTACAAATCAAACCAGTTAAGAAACAAAACTCTTCCTTTCTTTAGTTGTTCAGTTGCAGCGTTGCCTCCAGCTCGGTCTAAAGCGGTGGTGTTAAGTCTGTGATTAGGGGCTATGTTTCTATTATCAAGAAAAGAATAACAGAGGAAGCTTTTCCTTCATCTCCTTTATTGTTCATCATTCCATCTTTCCTCTCTTGCTCTTCTCTCCTCTTCTCTTCTCAAACGGCTCTGGTTTTTCATTTATGTGTCAATACAGTTTCACTCCACTGACTCAGCCTGCTTCTTGATGAAACTGGAGGCAGGAAAGTGTGCTATTGCCCCGCCATCTGGCTCCTGCTGATTAACGAATGGCACATGCAAGGTCTTAATCTTAATTTTAATAGTTGTCTTTTCAGTATGTTAAGCAGGCTAAAACAAAAATATGTTGTTTATTTCTAGATATTTTTTTCTTAACCATGTTTTAACATCTCACTGAGCCAGGCCATCGTCCCCACCTGTTTCAAAGCCACCACCATCATCCCTGTCCCAAAGAAGGCAACGCCCGCATGCCTCAATGACTATCGCCCAGTAGCACTCACCCCCATCCTGATGAAGTGCTTTGAACGGCTAGTCATGAAAAGCATCACATCTGTCCTCCCTGCCTCCCTGGATCCCTTCCAATTTGCATACCGACCTAATCGCTCAACCGACGATGCCATCTCCTCTGCCCTCCACACAGCTCTCACACATCTGGACACGAAGGACTCTTATGTTAGAATGCTGTTCATCGACTTCAGCTCGGCATTCAACACCATCATCCCCCAACAGCTCATCCATAAACTGGACAGTCTGGGGCTGAACACCTCAATGTGTAACTGGCTGCTAGACTTCCTGACCGGGAGACCACAGACAGTACGGATCGGGAGTAACACATCTAGCACCATCACATTGAACACAGGGGCCCCACAAGGATGTGTGCTGAGCCCCCTTCTATTCACCCTGCTAACACACGACTGCACACCATCGTACAGCTCCAACCACTTCATCAAGTTTGCGGACGACACAACAGTGGTAGGTCTCATCAGCAACAACGATGAGACGGACTACAGGAACGAGGTGAGCCGCTTGGCCTTGTGGTGCGGACACAACAATCTCACTCTCAACGTGGAGAAGACAAAGGAGATTGTTGTGGACTTCAGGAAGAGGGATGCCCAACATGCCCCTCTGACCATCAACAGCACCGCAGTGGAGAGAGTGGACAGCACCAAGTTCCTGGGAGTGCACGTCTCAAAGGACCTGTCCTGGAGCAGGAACACTGCATCACTGGCCAAGAAGGCTCACCAGCGTCTCTACTTTCTCCGCAAGCTGAAAAGGGCTGGAGCTTCAACCTCCATCATGTGCACCTTCTACAGAGGTGCCATAGAAAGTGTCCTGACCAGCTGCATCACTGTGTGGTTTGGTGCATGCACTGCATCCTGCCGCAAGAGCCTCCAGCGCATCGTGAAAGCAGCTGAGAAGATCGTCGGCACCTCCTTGCCCTCACTGCAGGACTTACACAGCAAACGCCTCACTCGGAAAGCCCACCGCATGGCAGGTGATCCCACACACCCACTACACAGCCGCTTTAGACTGCTGCCATCAGGGAGGAGACTGAGGAGTCTCCAGGCTCGTACCAGCAGACTGAGAGACAGCTCTGTTCATCAGGCAGTCAGAATGCTAAACACTCTGCCTGCTCTGCCTCCCCTCCCATTTGAACTGCCTTAACACAAAAAACTTTCTCACACATTACCACTCAACAAAGTTTTTAACACTGGACTCTGTGTCATCAAACGGGTTGTTCACTGAACTCTCGGTCATGTGTTCATTCAGTTTGCACTACTTCTCATATTTGCACTAATGTTTGTATTACATTACTGCCTATAGTCATACTACTGTTTACATTCACTGTTTACATTTATTAATACTGTTTACATTTATTACTACTGCTTTACATTTATTACTACTGTTTACATTTACACTACTTTTATCTACACTACTGCAGATACATATACAGCATTCTCTGACTAGCCTTATCTAAGGATGCCAAATGTGCCTTATGTGCCTTACTTCATATGCCACTTTGCCTCTATACCAACATCAACTACCTCATACATATACTGTGTACATCAACTTATATGCTGCTGTGCCACTCTTTGCAAATGTCAACGCTAGAAAACTTCAGTTTATTTTATAGATTTACGTTTTTATACTTTTCATACTACTGTACTATGCAAAAACTCAGGACAGTATTACACTTTTATTATTTCATTTTATGCTTATGTTCATTGGGTGTTTGGTGTTTCAGTGTTGGTGTAAATTTTCATACTTTTATACTATTATGAAAAAACTCAGGACAGTATTACACTTTTTTACTATTTTATGCTTATGTTTATTAAATGTTTTAGTGTTTAGTGTTTAGATGGTTACTGTTGCACCGAGGGACTGAGAGAAACGCAATTTCGGTCCTGTGTATGTCCTGTACATATTGCAGTTCTGACAATAAAGTTGACTTTGACTTTGACTTTGACTTTAATCATTGTGTTGCCAGTTTATGGCCGTTCAAGTTGTGTCCAGGACTTAAGTTTACTTCTTTTTGTATTTTTGTTATTTTCTTTAATTATAACTCAGACATTTTTTTTTCACCACACAATTGTTTTTTATTTTATTTTATTTTAACCAACAAAAAGTGAAACGACTTTAATAGGGTGCAGTATTTATGTAATTTGAAAGTTTGATTTGATGGTTCCCAGCTGGAAACAAATAAAATGCACAAATAAAATGTTCCCTCCAGGTGGAAGATTATTTTTTTGTCGCAAGTGGAGGGGGTTAAGCATCTGAGAGTTTTGTGAATAAGTGAAGGTAAAATGGAAAGGGTATGAAATGACAAATCAGGGCCTTGTCTGGAGTAATGAGGACATTGCTCCAGTCTGTTGTGATGAAGAATGAATAGAGCTGAAAGGCAAAGCTCTTAAAGGGGACCACACATGCAAAATTCACTTTTTAATGTTTTTTTACTAAACTTTGGGTATTTACTTCATAAAAAAACAGTCCTTGTGCCAAAAAAATGCACCCAGTGGTTTATTTACTCTAAGTAGATTTATTTATTTTTGATAAATACACCAGGATTCACACTTCCTGCATTTATTGACGTCACAAGCCGCCAGCCAATCAGATCAAACCTGAGTCCAGCCCCTCACCTAGCAACCCCTGGTTAGGCTCAACCCACTTCTGTATTAAACACATGACTGTTGTTTTTCATGATTTCATCTCATCTTTTGTTTATATGTTCTTAATTTCATGTGTACAGCACTTTGTTGCAGCTGTGTTTTTTTAAATGGCTTTATAAATAAAGTATAATTGTTATTTTTATGTTTTAGTTCAATTTTTAGTGTATTTGCGATCGCTGCCAACGCGCAGCCGGCAAAAATTAAACGAGCGGACCACAGGCGGAAGGACCGGGTTCGACGGGACCCTCTTCCGGCGCGATGGAGCGGAGCTTCAACTGTACAGCCTTGCAGCAGCCTCGCAGCAGGCTCGCAGCAAGAGGACCTTCTCCTTACAGATTAATTTACGGGAGACACTTGGTGAACTTTGTGTTGTCTTCACTGGAACAGCGATAACTCCCAAAATCTCATCGCGTGCAACGAGCGGAGCTGGCGAAAACCGGAAGAGGAACAAGCTAACATTAGCTTCGGATTCGGGTGGTCTAATGCTAAAAGGAGCAGCAAACTGCGGCGCGCTCAGACGGGTTTCGGTAAGTTATCTTAAGCTAACACTAACAGTAAGTCAAATGAGTAATAAAAAAAGAGCTAATTTTAAAACAACAACACATTACAGATACTGGCTGTTACAGAGGGCGTGAACAGATCGTTGAAGGGCGTGGACTTCAAGAAACCGGTCGTTCAAAACGAAAGTTAAAAATGGCAGAATTAAAAAGGGTATAATTGATTATCTAATAATTATTTTGTGCATTAAATTGAAGGAATAGGGTCTGGATATCCCACAGAAATACCATAAAAATTTAAAAAATACATCTGAGGTCCCCTTTAATTTACTGCTCCATCTTTGTTTAATTCATTTTAAAAGTTACCTCTCATGGTTATGAGATACGGATCATTACCAAAAAAAATGAGATTCTTTATACAAGGAGCTGAATTGACATTCATCCATTCATACCATGGCTGGGCTCAGCCTTAGAGATAAGGTGAGGTTGTTATGGTCCTGATAAGTCCAGGAAAAAGGCAGGACGCACAACATATGAAGCCCAGATGATTGTACAGTGTTTAGATAAAGCTTTATTTATGAATCAATCATCCAAACATAAATTCAGACTGGGAGGTCTGGTTAAAACAAATAAAGGAGGGAGACGCCCCAAACCAGCCAACAATTGGCCGTCAGATTCGGGCCGCTCCCCTCACCCTATGACCCAGGGACTAACCCTAAAAAAAAAGGAAACTTAAACTACACAGGTGACTCCCAGTCCCAACAACCAATAACTCATCAACAAATGTGACAAAAGTGCGTAGTCTGTAGTCGGAGCGGGAGTGAGGCTGGAGAACAAAACCGTCAACCATCAGACCAACCTCTCCTCTGGCCTCCCTTGCTCGTCCAGCAGGCGGAGCTTGTCCTTTTAAGCCACCCTCAGTCAATCAGCTGCACAGAGAGAGAGCATTAATTGGTTACACACACACACAGACATAATACAGTAGATGCAGGGACACGTCACACATCCACCCTTAAATGCTGAGTGATGGGGTAACAGCACTCAGCATCAGCATAAGGAATGGCACAGTGTGTCAGCCAAAATGTTGTCATTACCTTTTATGTGTTTTACGTCCAGGTTGAAGGACTGTAGGTAAAGTGCCCGCCGCATCAGTCGCTGGTTGGAGTTACACATTTGCTAGATAAACTGGAGTGGGTTGTGGTCTGTATAGACTGTAACTGGACATGTGGATGAGCTAACATAAACCTCAAAATGTTTCAGTGCCATGATTAGCAAGAGTACCTCCTCAATTGTTGAGTACACCTTTTATAGTGTTGGTTACATTTTTTTTAGAAGTAGAACACCAGGTGCTCTACACCATCAAGACCATCCTGTAGAAGGACTGCACCCGTGCCTGCATCACTGGCATCTACCACCAGTTTAAAAGGCATGGTGTAAGATGGTGCCACAAAGATGGGCGCATTGCTCAGATCACCTTAATGCAGGGGTGTCAAAGTCAAATACACCGAGGGCTAAAAAAACAAATGTACTACAAGCCAAGGGCCGGACTGGTTCAATGTTTATTATAATGGGGTGATATAAGAATGTTTTTCTTCTTTCTGCACTCTTTTCATTCAATGTTTTCTTTTTGATTAATTTGTTTTATTTCATCTCTTTTAAATGAATGAATAAATGAATTAAATACATTATTAAATAGCTTTACATCTGCTAAGTTCTTGGCATAAATCAACACAGACATGTTCCTGCTTTTATTTACATTGTTTTATAATGTTTATGTTTTGTTTTGTATTTTTAATACAGTTTTCTTATGATTTTTAATTAATATGCTTTTTTATGATTGTTTACTGTTGGCGGCTGTTGGCTGCAAGTATCAAGCTGTGAAATCCTTCATTTTCTACAGCTGATAGCTGTTGGTCATTAATTATCAAAGTCAAAGTCAACTTTATTGTCAGAACTGCAATATGTACAGGACATACACAGGATTGAAATTGCGTTTCTCTCAGTCCCTCGGTGCAACAGTAAACATTTAAACACTAAAACACTGAAACATTTAATAAACATAAGCATAAAATAGTAAAAGTGTAACATTGTCCTGAGTTATTGCATAGTAGTATAAAAGTATGAAAATTTACACCAACACTAAAACACTAAACATTATGATGAAGTTTAGCAACTTCTCGGTGAACATTTGAGCTCCGTGACTTCAGCTGTGTTTTTCTTGTTCAATCCGGGGCGGGCGCTCTGATTTCGGTCAACCGCTCTCAGCCTGTTCCTCCTACGAGACGGTCAGACAGCGGGAGGACTGGACGCAGCTGGCCGCGGTCGGTCTCCCTGTTTCGGTTAAGCGAGAGTGGTGTCCCGCTGAAGCTCCAGAGCTCCAATGTCCAACGTAAAACTAACTTTACGGCAGTTTAGTATGGCGCTATGGCTCTGCAGACATTGCATGTTGCTACAGTATCTTGCGGTGTTTAGTGTAAAATACTTCCACACAGCGGACATGTTACGATGAAAAGTTGGCTAGCTGTTAGCTAAAGTGCTACTCACAGCCTGCACGCTGTAGTTGGCTACAAACTATGAAATGGATTTCCTGAATGTGACATGAGGAGGGTCTTATTACTCTGGGTTCATTAGACAGGACTCTGGTTTGGATCGGCCCCACCCCTTCTACCGTTGCATTGTGGGGAATGTAGTGTTGGTGCGTGCAAAACACCAGTGGGCGGCTGTGGCCTGCGGGCCGTTTCTAATAGTAATTAAATACCATCCAGGCGGCCATAAATAATTAATTTGCGGGCCGGATTTGGCCCGCGGGGCCGGCACTTTGACATATGTGCCTTAATGCATTCAAAAACATGCTGGCAGTCAGGTGACCAGACAAATTTGACTTTGGGGCTCAATAGATCAGTGAAAGGTGCAGCAACAACTGAAAAGTTCAGACAGAAACCCCTGTTATAACCTGCCATTCCCAGAAAGCGTTGTAAGTCACGTTGTGAAGTTTGAATAGGAAAGAAGGAATCTGCCTCAACGTTTGAGTCTACTGGTTTAACCTGTCCATTTTCCACCAGCTTTCCCAGGTAAGCTACAGTGGCATGCCCAAATTCACATTTTGAGAGGTTTAAAGTCAAGTTGGCATCGGACAGTTTTTGGAACACTATTTTTAGTTCTAGTTGAGTATGCATCAGGGTACTATTTTTAGTTGTTTCATGTGTTCTCCTCAAGACTCAGGGTACACAACAATACCATCCAAATAGGCTTCACAGCCCCTCACCCCAGACAGAACTTTATTTACCAGATGCTTAAAAGTTGCTGGTACATTACGTACACCAAATTGCATCAACTTATATTGCAGAAACACATCGGCAGTCACAAATGTGGTTACCTCCTTGGCCCGCTCTATCAATGGGAACTGCCAATAACCTTTGAACAGAAGCTGCTGAACCAACCCGATCCACACAATCCTCAATCTGAAGAAGCAGGTGGCAGTCTGGCTTTGTGATGCTGTTAACTTTTCTGAAAATCTGTACAGAAACAGTCAGACTTAACGGCCAACAAACACGGTGAACTCCACTCACTACAACCGGGTTCAGCAATATGATGTTGCAGCTTGATTCTGTGGACATTTTCTTTTGTCTGGTATGGATGTTGCTTAACGGGGGAGGAACCACACCTCAGGCTGACATCTGCTCCTGTCAAGGTGAGCTGTCCAGTGGAGCTGTCCGGTGCTGAACCTGATCGTGACGGCCTGTCTGAGGCCATGCTGTGGGGTCTGGTTAAACTCGACTTCTGCTTGCTGCATTTGTCTGATAGTCAGCGAAGTGATGTGGTGAGTCTGGTTACTTATCACTGACTGTTTTCTGATGTGCCTTCACAGACTCATGTTTTACAACATGACATTAATGTCTGTGGTTCCTCCCTCATTAAGCAACATCCATGCAGAGTCAACAAAGTTAAACTTGCTCTGTCATCTGGGGTCAGTTTGGAGCAGAGCCTCTGCATCAAAAGGAGTCAGCTGAGCCAGTTCAGACATCTGACTGGATACCTCCCTCCTAAAAGGTGTACATGTATTCCACTGGGAGGAGACGCTGATGTAGCCCCCAAACTGATTGGGATTGTATATCCTCTCTGACCCGGGACTACCTTGAGACTTTGGAGCTGGAGAATGTTGTTGAGGAGAGGAATGTCTGGGTTTCTCTCCTGTGCCTGTTGCCTCCACATTTTGCCCATAGATAAACAGAAAAATAATAAAAAGTTGAATGGACTAAAATGCCTATTTCAAACAGCATATTGAAACTTCTGTCAACTTATACTAGGCCCCAGTATAGCTCTGCGTTGGGCCGAACGCCGCTCCACGCTGTGCGAACGCCGCAGCACAAGCCTTTGAACGCGGGTGTGAACGCGCCAAGCTCAAATTTTACGACCGCTTACGCGCGCGCGTTGTCTCACAATAAACTGCCCGGCGCCGGACTGTTTTGTATGAGACACAAATGTATTAAATTCCCCCTCTTCATCTCTGATCTGGACTTTTCTTTTGTTTTTTTGCCAAAAGTCAAGTGATCGCTTCCTCCTTGATGAGAAATGAATGAATTTGTCACGAGCGAACTAAACTCATGTTCAACGTGGCTGCGGGAGGCTCTAAATATTTTCTGGTGTGCTGGACCAGCGCTCCCTGTTTTTCAAAGTCAAAGTCAACTTTATTGTCAAAACTGCAATATGTACAGGACATACACAGGATTGAAATTGCATTTCTCTCTGTCCCTCGGTGCAACAGTAAACATTTAAACACTAAAACACTAAAACATTTAATAAACATAAGCATAAAATGAAATAATAAAAGTGTAATACTGTCCTGAGTTTTTGCATAGTAGTTTTTGCATAGTAGTAGTATGAAAGTATGAAAAGTTACACCAACACTAAAACACTAAACATTTAATAAACATAAGCATAAAATGAAATAACAAAAGTGTAATACTGTCCTGAGTTTTTTGCATAGTAGTATAAAAGTGTAAAAAGTATATCTATAAAATAAAATGAAAGTTCTGGCATTGACATTTGTAATAGAGTGACAAAGCAGCATATGAAGTTTATGTACACAGTATATGTATGAGGTAGTTGATATTGGTATAGAGGTAAAGTGGCATATGCAATAAGGCTAGTAATATCAGCAGTAGTGTAGATATAAAAAGTAGTGTAAATGTAAACAGTAGTAATAAATGTAAACAGTAGTAATGAATGTAAACAGTAGTAATAAATGTAAACAGTGAATGTAAACAGTAGTATGACTATAGGCAGTAATGTAATACAAACATTAGTGCAAATATAAGAAGTAGTGCAAACTGAATGAGCACATGACCGTGAGTTGAGTGAATAACCCGTTTTGATGACACAGAGTCCAGTGTTAAAGTCTTTGTGTTGTGTGGTAATGTGTGAAAGTTTTTAGTGTTAATGCAGTACAAGTGGGAGGGAGGGCAGAGCAGGTAGAGAGTTAAGCATCCTGACTGCCTGATGAACAGAGCTGTCATTTAGTCTGCTGGTTCGAGCCTGGAGACTCCTCAGTCTCCTCCCTGAAGGCAACAGGCTGAAGCAGCTGTGTAGTGGGTGTGTGGGATCACCTGCCATGCAGAGGGCTTTCCGAGTGAGGCGGTTGCTGTGTAAGTCCTGTAGTGAGGGGAAGGAGGTGCCGACAATCTTCTCAGCTGCTCTCACGATGCGCTGGAGGCTCTTGCGGCAGGATGCAGTACATGCACCAAACCACACCGTGATGCAGCTGGTCAGGACACTTTCTATGGCACCTCTGTAGAAGGTGCACATGATGGGGGTTGAAGCTCCAGCCCTTTTCAGCTTGCGGAGAAAGTAGAGGCGCTGGTGAGCCTTCTTGGCCAGTGATGCAGTGTTCCTGCTCCAGGACAGGTCCTCTGAGACGTGCACTCCCAGGAACTTGGTGCTGTCCACTCTCTCCACTGTGGTGCTGTTGATGGTCAGAGGGGCATGTTGGGCATCCCTCTTCCTGAAGTCCACAACAATCTCCTTTGTCTTCTCCACGTTGAGAGTGAGATTGTTGTGTCCGCACCACAAGGCCAGGCGGCTCACCTCGTTCCTGTAGTCCGTCTCATCGTTGTTGCTGATGAGACCCACCACTGTTGTGTCGTCCGCAAACTTGATGAAGTGGTTGGAGCTGTATGATGGTGTGCAGTCGTGTGTTAGCAGGGTGAATAGAAGGGGGCTCAGCACACATCCTTGTGGGGCTCCTGTATTCAATGTGATGGTGCTGGATGTGTTATTCCCGACCCGTACTGCCTGTGGTCTCCCGGTCAGGAAGTCTAGCAGCCAGTTACACATTGAGGTGTTCAGCCCCAGACTGTCCAGTTTAAGGATGAGCTGTTGGGGGATGATGGTGTTGAATGCCGAGCTGAAGTCGATGAACAGCATTCTAACATAAGAGTCTTTCGTGTCCAGATGTGTGAGAGCTGTGTGGAGGGCAGAGGAGATGGCATCGTCGGTTGAGCGATTAGGCCGATATGCAAATTGGAAGGGATCCAGGGAGGCAGGGAGGACAGATGTGATGCTTTTCATGACTAGCCGTTCGAAGCACTTCATCAGGATGGGGGTGAGTGCTACTGGACGATAGTCATTGAGGCAGGAGGGCGTTGCCTTCTTTGGGACAGGGATGATGGTGGTGGCTTTGAAACAGGTGGGGACGATGGCCTGACTCAGTGAGATGTTAAAGATGTCCGTGAAGACCGCTGCGAGTTCTCCTGCACAGTCCTTCAGCACACGACCAGGTATGTTGTCGGGACCAGAAGCTTTCTGGGCATTGATCTTGATAAATGATTGCCTTACGCTGTCTGAGGACAGCGCCAACACCTGGTCATCAGGAGAGGGGGTGAGTTTTGGTGCAGGTGTGCTGTTACATGCCTCAAACCGAGCAAAGAAGTCATTCAGTTCATTCAGCGTAGAGGTTGTGTTGTCATAGGTCTGTGGGGATGGTTTTATTTTATTTTTTAGAACTTTTTATTAACATATAAACACAGAAAACCGCTGCGTAGCCCATGCCTTTTTTTCCCCACCCGACCTGTCAATCAATTCAGTAGGCGTGTCAGCAAATGATCAATCAGCGACCTCAATTTGTCCCGTAGGTAAACGCTCCGCCCTACTGTTGCTGCTGGAGCCTCACGCTGAAGCTAGATTTATACTCGACGCGTCGCGCAGTGCGCGAGGGTGCACGCGCCAAAAGTGACGCAATATCACCGTCCCCGCCCCTGCGCGTAGACACCGCGCGTCGGTTTGGCGCGTGTCGCGCACCACCGAATTTTTGAAACTTTGCAAGCCTAGTGCGCGCACCGTGGGCGCTACTGACTTGATTGACAGGTCAGGTGGGGACCTCACCCGACAGCCTTCATGCTTTTCACGCCAGAGCCTGCAGCTGTCTGCGCCGCTGTGGTCGTGGATACGGCGTCGCGACGCATGGAGGAATGTTTTGTATGTGATACAAATGTATTAAATTCCCCGAGCGAGTGGAAAGCCATTTGTTTTTGTTCTGTGACTTCAAACAGTTCTTCTACGGTAGATTTTTTTCTTCTACACCTTTCTTGCAACATATGCACAGGTTTTAGAGGGTACTGCCACCTGCTGGTCCGTAAAAGAACAGCACTTTGCCATGCGCCGCCGTGCGTCAACTATAAACACAGCGGCGAAACTGTAAACGCATGAAGCCACACGGCTCAGTGCGCGCGCACGCTCCAGCCTGCGGACCAAAGCGTGAGTATAACGAGGCCTTTAGCTATACTGTGAACTGCCTGCTCGCAGCACGTGCGCGTCGAGCGGCGTTCGGCCCAACGCAGAGCTATACTGCGGGCTAGTTTTTCCTCAGGGTTCCAGATTGTTATCCTGACCGCTAACAAGCACAATGTACAGTAATTAACTTAAACACTGAGACTGCACAGTGAAAAGTCAGCAGGGGTCTGGGAGGAAATGTTTGTTAGCTGGGTGTTTATGTGTTTTAGTTACTGTAACATGGTTTGTGTCAGACTGTGGTCAACTTCAGAAGGCTTCAGCCTCAGAGGACACTCTACAGATTAAACAGAAACTTTGTGTGAAAACGACAAACACAGGCTAATGTTATGTGGACTATGCTAAGATATACTAAACAGCTGGTCAGTTTGTGTTTTCTGCACATGAAATTGACACTGATTCTACCCTGACCTTAAATTGTCTAGAAAAACTAGTCAGATTTTTTTGTAGAAAAAAATAAATTCAGAATAAACATTAAATTATTCTAGATGTTTTAACATAATACAAGTTAAAATGATGCAGATGTTTTAGCATTTTAAGCTGTTTTTTTTAAATGATTTAAACATGTTATTTATTTATTTATTTAAAAGTTAAACTTGTTTTTTATTTCTTTGTACAGCTATTTCTCATTCCACAGATGTTACAGTAGGAAACATTATCACAGCGTCAGCAGCAGAAAAATTAGTCCTGAGACGAACATGATTGATTGAATATCGTTTTCCTATTTTTTTAATGTTTTTTATTTTTATCGCTGTAGCATTTACTGTGGGGCTGTACTTACTTTGTCTTTCTGTTTATTTATAGATATTTCTTGCTTTTTTAATAATTTCCTCTTCTGTTCTCTCCACCCTGTCAGTGCTGTGAAATGGCCCATTGTAGAAGAGCAGCCTGTGTGCGTCTGAGACATTAGCTTCTGATTTAGTGGGACATTAGCTTGATGGATGGCAACGCAGCAAACTCCCAACAACAGTTGATTTGCATGCAGAGAAACTTTTAGCCTGAGATTGAAAAGTGCTCAGATTTCTGTTTATGTTCATCAGTTCAACGTTTGACGTGACTTACTGCATTACAAGACTATCTCTTCAGCGTGACAGAACAAGAATAATTTCCACAGCAGTCAAGTAGTTGTGAAATGGAGTCATGTAAAAATATCTAGATTATTGTCTTTGTGTGTATACAAAGAATGGGTTTATAACAGAACTACAACTGCAGAAAATCTGAATCTACACTTCCTTTTTTCTTTCCTTTTTTTTTTTCTTTTTTGAAGAATAAAATGTAAATGTCATAACTGCATGAGTGGTTTCATAAATCTGCTTGAAGCCAGATCTACAGAAGACTGAAGATATTTCTGTTCCAATTCGTGGATTTCTTTCTGTTGGTGTACTTACACATTTGCTTTTAGCTTAAATACGTGAAATATCGTTTAAGGCTGTTGAATAGGAACGTCCCACATGACAGAAATGGGATTTGAAATGAAAAGACCTGTGTTTCATTTGAATTGTGGTAATTTGAGACAAAGCAGAATGTGTTGAGTTTCTGCTGAATGAGATAAACTGTTCACCTACTTATCATTAACACATCCTCAGTGACCGATCATATTGTGTTTAAATAGACACAAAATAATGTTGAGTGCAAACTTCCTGAACTAAAGTAAGCAGGCAGTGAAAATATTTACTGTACCTCTAAAATGGGATAGTTTCTGAAAGCGCATCTTCACCACTCCAACAAAGTTCAGTCAGATCATCTGGACGGTTTATTTCTTTTGTTGAGGCGTTTCATCCTTCATCCAAAGAACTTCATCAGTCCAAGGAGCCACAAACAAACTCAGTCCCACAAGCAGCGCATTCACATAGTGGGCCAACCAGTTTTATGGTGATAAGATGGTTTCTGGGGCCCACCCTCTCCCCTGTTGACTTCTCTGAGTCAGCCATAGTCAGAGTGGTTCAAAACATTGAAGTTCATGCTCAATCATCCAGGTAAAAAATAAAAAAAGGTCCAACATAGTTCAGTCAGGTCACCTGTCCTGGACGGTTTATTTTTATTTATTTATTTATTTTTGTTGTTGAGACTTTTCGTCCTTCGTCGACAGGAGAGAGGGCATGCCCCAGAAACCATCTTATCACTAGCAAACTGGTTGGTCCACTATGTGAGTGTGCTGTTTGTGGGACTCAGTTTGTTTGTGGCTGCTCAGACTGATGAAGTTCTTTGGATGAAGGACGAAACGTCAAAAAAAAAAAAAAAATGTCCAGATGACTGACTCAACTTTTTGTTGGAATTTTTATCAGGGTTATTAAACATGAACTTTCATGTTCATCACGGTTACATATTTTTCCTTTTAATTACAGTTTTGGTTCAGCTGAGAACTGAAGATGCTATTAATTAAAATGTTGCATGAGGAATTGGATCCCTTCTTGCTGAATCCATAACTTCGTCTGCTCAACAGTTTGTGTTGTTTTCTTCTCATCTTGTTGTCTGCTCCTCTGCATGATAAATGATATATTTCCAACTGGACAGTGATCTGGCCTGCAAAGCAGTCAAGCCTTATATTCTGCACTTTTCAAGCAGTAAGCTGAAAATCCAGTATGCACCTCTAGATAAATAGTACATTTACACATGCGGATCATTCATGTGCATCCAATAGTGATGCTTTAATGCATTACGATCTCCCCAGACTTCCTAAATCTTCTCATAATGTCATGCACTTTGAATGATAATCAATCTTAACCTTGCTTTTTTGTAGTGACTCAACCACACATCAACTTGAATAAAGTCCAGAGAATGCCTTTGGGCCCAGTAAAAACACAGTTTGCTTTGTTCATGTGTGCCCTCCATGAGAGCTGGGACTCAATTACTACTTTACAAAGGGGTGGACATTTTCAGAGGTTTATAGACATTTCCCTAATTCACCTAATCAATCATTTTATCTCTGTGCCAATGTGACTGCCACCTTCAGTTGACAAATTTATGCCCACAGACATTTTCACTCCTCCGTCTCTCTCTTTTAGTACCCATTACGCCTACTGCTTTATTCACAGATGCACACATTTTATTTTATTTATTTTTGGCTATCTGACATACACAGGGACACACACACATGCACACACACACACTAATCTTCTTGATCTCTCCTTCCTACATCTCTGTCCTCCTTGGTCATTTGCACTCACAAATCTTTTTCTCTTTTGTTCTGGAACAAACTACGGTCCAAAATGGATGCCCCCCTTTCATTTGCACTAGCATAATGTTCTGATGAAAAATGAAGTGATCCCTCTAGACACATTAGTCATCAGTGAGGGTACCTCAGCGGGAGAGATGTGTGTGATTACTGTCTGCAAGGCTTGTTTCAGTATGTAGTATTTCAGCATATATTACTGGAGGGCTGTGATCTGTTTATGCATTACGAGTTTTGAACCATTCTGTCCTTGGTAACTACTTTTTTGGAAGTTGTTCTTTGTTCAACATTTTGGGATATTCTTGCTCGTGCCTTCACTGTAGCAACATTGTCACACTACAGCCACAGCTGAATGTATTGTGTCCATTATTTCCAAACCAATATCTGTCCTCATTATCTACTGTGAACCTTGTTTTTATGGTAACTCTAAGATTATTTAGATGTTAGTTTCAAACTTTTATAGTAAAACTAGGTTTTATTGTGTGCATCCTTTTGTATGTGTAGAACATTTGGAATTGCTTCATTAGTTTTACTGCAAAGATGACAGAGCTAAATTGAACATTTCGAAAGAGTTGAAAACTTTTTTAAAAATCAAGTTTATTGTCACTATTACAGCATTGAATGAGCTAAATTGAACATTTCGAAAGAGTTGAAAACTTTTTTAAAAATCAAGTTTATTGTCACTATTACAGCATTGAATGGTAAGACGTGTGTTATATTCTAATATAGTTAGCTTAATTTGTATTTTTTATGAAGTTATCACAATAAAAATACATTTAAAATTACTTATGTTTTACAGTAATCCCTCGCTACTTCACGATTCGTTTTTTGCAGGCTCGCTGTATCGCGGTTTATCAAAATAAGATTGGACGTGACACACAATTGGCTGATTGATGGATGAGCAGCACGATCAGCATTTTCACAAACTTTTTCAGTTTTTGTAAGAACTGTTTAAGTACCGGTACTTATCTTTTCCTTTTGTTTCTCTCTCTGTTTAGTGAAGGCAACCATTCTGAACTACCAGAGTCCCACCACTGGTCTTTTCCCTATAAGAACATTTGCCAACTGCAAAGAGGCAAAGGTTCGGGACTCCTTGTATTGTGCTGCTTGTGCCTGNCCAGCTGTAGGATCACCTACAACAACACTCCCTGTATGAGAAGTTCCAGTCTGGATTCAGGGCAGCTCACAGTACAGAGACTGCATTGCTAAGAGTTACTAATGATGTCCTCTTGGCTGCTGACACTGGCTCTTCCTCCATCCTTGTCCTCCTTGACCTCACTGCAGCTTTCGACACTGTGGACCATAGTATCCTCCTCCACCGTCTTCATGTGGAGGTCGGTCTCTGCGACACCGTCCTGGACTGGTTCAAATCTTTCCTCACCAATAGGCTGGAATGTGTCAGTCTTGGCAACGCCACGTCCCAGACAGTCTGTGTCTCCTGTGGTGTCCCTCAGGGGTCGGTTCTGGGGCCCCTGCTGTTTTCTCTTTACATGCTGCCTTTAGGTCAAATTATTAATCAGTTCAACATTTCTTTTCACTGTTATGCCGACGATACACAGCTTTACATCAGGACTGGAGCATCCTCATCTTCCAACTTGTCATCTCCATCTTCACTCACTGCCCTCTCTGCCTGCCTGGAGGCAATTAGGGCATGGATGAATCAGAACTTTCTTCAATTAAACTGCTCCAAGACTGAGGCCATACTGATTGGCACCCCTCACCAGGTACAGACATCTCCTATAACAAGACTTTCCTTTTCTGGACAAGACATCACCCTCTCCACCTCTGTTACTAATCTTGGAATAAAAATGGACTCCAATCTTACATTTGAAAATCACATTAAACATCTGTTTAAAACTTGCTTCTTCCATCTTCGAAACATCTCCAGACTTCGCCCATCTCTAACTTTTTCCGATGCCGAGAAGCTCGTCCATGCTTTTGTCTCCTCCAGGCTCGACTACTGCAACTCCCTGTTTATTGGAATCCCTGGCAAAAACCTTCAGAAACTTCAATATATTCAAAACAGTGCAGCAAGGATCTTGTTGAGAGTTCGTAAATTTGAACATATTACGCCCATTCTCCATAACCTTCATTGGCTTCCTGTCGCCTACAGAATTCAGTACAAAACTGCTCTCATTACACATCAGTGCTTACACGGAACTTCACCGGATTATCTGAAGGATATTCTTATTCCATACTCATCCACCCGTTCGCTGCGGTCACAGAACAGTAATCTCCTTCACATTCCGAGAACCAAATTAAGGACCATGGGAGACCGGGCTTTCAGTGTGGCTGCCCCCCGCCTGTGGAACTCTCTTCCTGACTGTCTGAGAGCCCCACAATCTGTGGTTGACTTTAAGAGCGGCTTGAAGACCTTTCTTTTCAACCGAGCATACTCTACCTCCTCATGATTCTACTTTTGATCTTAGCTGATACTGTTATTGATTTTAACTGTTTTATTATTTGTTTTATTGACATTTAATTCTGTTGCACCTTGTAGCACTTTGAGATTTTCATTAATGAAAAGTGCGTTATAAATTGAATTCATTATTATTATTATTATTATTAAGTTGAACTGGGCTTCAAATCTGACATTGTTTTTGATTGATTAGGTGTGTGGTCGTGCCTTTCCCGCTTCCAGTCTTCTCACTAGCATCATACACTTCGGCTGAGCTAGACTTTCTAGCTCTGACCTTTATTTAATTGGTGACTGTGTGCGTGCACGCGCCCCCTCTCCCAATCATACGCACTGGCATCATAACGCATCGGCTGAGCTAGGCATGCTAGCTCTGACCTTGAATTAATTGGTGAAGGTATACTGCAGAAAATCTGAATCTACACTTCCTTTTTTCTTTCCTTTTTTTTTTTCTTTTTTGAAGAATAAAATGTAAATGTCATAACTGCATGAGTGGTTTCATAAATCTGCTTGAAGCCAGATCTACAGAAGACTGAAGATATTTCTGTTCCAATTCGTGGATTTCTTTCTGTTGGTGTACTTACACATTTGCTTTTAGCTTAAATACGTGAAATATCGTTTAAGGCTGTTGAATAGGAACGTCCCACATGACAGAAATGGGATTTGAAATGAAAAGACCTGTGTTTCATTTGAATTGTGGTAATTTGAGACAAAGCAGAATGTGTTGAGTTTCTGCTGAATGAGATAAACTGTTCACCTACTTATCATTAACACATCCTCAGTGACCGATCATATTGTGTTTAAATAGACACAAAATAATGTTGAGTGCAAACTTCCTGAACTAAAGTAAGCAGGCAGTGAAAATATTTACTGTACCTCTAAAATGGGATAGTTTCTGAAAGCGCATCTTCACCACTCCAACAAAGTTCAGTCAGATCATCTGGACGGTTTATTTCTTTTGTTGAGGCGTTTCATCCTTCATCCAAAGAACTTCATCAGTCCAAGGAGCCACAAACAAACTCAGTCCCACAAGCAGCGCATTCACATAGTGGACCAACCAGTTTTATGGTGATAAGATGGTTTCTGGGGCCCACCCTCTCCCCTGTTGACTTCTCTGAGGCAGCCATAGTCAGAGTGGTTCAAAACATTGAAGTTCATGCTCAATCATCCAGGTAAAAAATAAAAAAAGGTCCAACATAGTTCAGTCAGGTCACCTGTCCTGGACGGTTTATTTTTATTTATTTATTTATTTTTGTTGTTGAGACTTTTCATCCTTCGTCGACAGGAGAGAGGGCATGCCCCAGAAACCATCTTATCACTAGCAAACTGGTTGGTCCACTATGTGAGTGTGCTGTTTGTGGGACTCAGTTTGTTTGTGGCTGCTCAGACTGATGAAGTTCTTTGGATGAAGGACGAAACGTCAAAAAAAAAAAAAAAAATGTCCAGATGACTGACTCAACTTTTTGTTGGAATTTTTATCAGGGTTATTAAACATGAACTTTCATGTTCATCACGGTTACATATTTTTCCTTTTAATTACAGTTTTGGTTCAGCTGAGAACTGAAGATGCTATTAATTAAAATGTTGCATGAGGAATTGGATCCCTTCTTGCTGAATCCATAACTTCGTCTGCTCAACAGTTTGTGTTGTTTTCTTCTCATCTTGTTGTCTGCTCCTCTGCATGATAAATGATATATTTCCAACTGGACAGTGATCTGGCCTGCAAAGCAGTCAAGCCTTATATTCTGCACTTTTCAAGCAGTAAGCTGAAAATCCAGTATGCACCTCTAGATAAATAGTACATTTACACATGCGGATCATTCATGTGCATCCAATAGTGATGCTTTAATGCATTACGATCTCCCCAGACTTCCTAAATCTTCTCATAATGTCATGCACTTTGAATGATAATCAATCTTAACCTTGCTTTTTTGTAGTGACTCAACCACACATCAACTTGAATAAAGTCCAGAGAATGCCTTTGGGCCCAGTAAAAACACAGTTTGCTTTGTTCATGTGTGCCCTCCATGAGAGCTGGGACTCAATTACTACTTTACAAAGGGGTGGACATTTTCAGAGGTTTATAGACATTTCCCTAATTCACCTAATCAATCATTTTATCTCTGTGCCAATGTGACTGCCACCTTCAGTTGACAAATTTATGCCCACAGACATTTTCACTCCTCCGTCTCTCTCTTTTAGTACCCATTACGCCTACTGCTTTATTCACAGATGCACACATTTTATTTTATTTATTTTTGGCTATCTGACATACACAGGGACACACACACATGCACACACACACACTAATCTTCTTGATCTCTCCTTCCTACATCTCTGTCCTCCTTGGTCATTTGCACTCACAAATCTTTTTCTCTTTTGTTCTGGAACAAACTACGGTCCAAAATGGATGCCCCCCTTTCATTTGCACTAGCATAATGTTCTGATGAAAAATGAAGTGATCCCTCTAGACACATTAGTCATCAGTGAGGGTACCTCAGCGGGAGAGATGTGTGTGATTACTGTCTGCAAGGCTTGTTTCAGTATGTAGTATTTCAGCATATATTACTGGAGGGCTGTGATCTGTTTATGCATTACGAGTTTTGAACCATTCTGTCCTTGGTAACTACTTTTTTGGAAGTTGTTCTTTGTTCAACATTTTGGGATATTCTTGCTCGTGCCTTCACTGTAGCAACATTGTCACACTACAGCCACAGCTGAATGTATTGTGTCCATTATTTCCAAACCAATATCTGTCCTCATTATCTACTGTGAACCTTGTTTTTATGGTAACTCTAAGATTATTTAGATGTTAGTTTCAAACTTTTATAGTAAAACTAGGTTTTATTGTGTGCATCCTTTTGTATGTGTAGAACATTTGGAATTGCTTCATTAGTTTTACTGCAAAGATGACAGAGCTAAATTGAACATTTCGAAAGAGTTGAAAACTTTTTTTTAAATCAAGTTTATTGTCACTATTACAGCATTGAATGGTAAGACGTGTGTTATATTCTAATATAGTTAGCTTAATTTGTATTTTTTATGAAGTTATCACAATAACTGGGACCCCGTGTACATAATCTCGTTTTCATCACATGTACCACATGCGGTGCAAATGACAATAAAGACTCTCTGACTCTGACTCTGATAAAAAATACATTTAAAATTACTTATGTTTTACAGTAATCCCTCGCTACTTCACGATTCGTTTTTTGCAGGCTCGCTGTATCGCGGTTTATCAAAATAAGATTGGACGTGACACACAATTGGCTGATTGATGGATGAGCAGCACGATCAGCATTTTCACAAACTTTTTCAGTTTTTGTAAGAACTGTTTAAGTACCGGTACTTATCTTTTCCTTTTGTTTCTCTCTCTGTTTAGTGAAGGCAACCATTCTGAACTACCAGAGTCCCACCACTGGTCTTTTCCCTATAAGAACATTTGCCAACTGCAAAGAGGCAAAGGTTCGGGACTCCTTGTATTGTGCTGCTTGTGCCTGGGCCCTGTCTTTGGCATACCGGTTAGTAAACAATGACAAACTACACGACATTTGGTAATTGTGTGGAAAAACTCAAATCTGTCCTTCCCGTTAAAAATGTTGACTTTGTGTGAGATTCTTCTTTTTTTACTTAATACAGATAATATAATTTTGTTTTTTGTTTTAAACTAGTTTCCATTTTTCTGACGTAATGTTCATTGAAACATTCTGTACGTTCTACAGATCAATGACAACTATGGTTCATCTCTGAAAATCCCCTTTACACATCCACTTTATTTCAGTTTTTTTATTTAAATAGCTAATTTAGTTAATGAATTATGTGCTCATAGCTATGTCAGCAACAGATTATTATTTGACAGAGGGCTAGGCTGCTTATTTAAATGTTAAATATATTTTACCATTTTCTCTAAATGCAGAAAAATCAAGCTCCATATTTTGGGTTGAGTGCTGCCATGTGTGGTGACATTTGCCAGCACAATGAGAACAACTTGGAGTTTCCTGCCCTTTAGTGGGGCAGCTTTGAGGACCACGGTTGTAACATATTTTAAGAAACAGCTAAATGTAATTGCAAAGGGCCAGTGATGTGAAGTGTTTGCGTACTGTTTAGTAAAATGGCCCATCAAAGTTTTGTTTACTGGAATAATTGGCTCTTGCCTTGGATGATATTTGTCTAAATGTATGTTAGTACCTGTGCAAATGAACTAAATATGTTCCTTGAAAGTGAGCATACTTTATAAACTTTTTTTTAAATACAAAATTAAAGAGACCAAAACACATCAAGAAACAATGAAATAAATAGAAAGATCAGACCAAGAATCCCTGAATTTTACTGAGGCTCCTGAATACTTTTATCCACTGTTCCTACTTTAAATGATGCCTTTCTTCAGTAATTAGTGTCTTGAAGGTGAATAAAAAAAAACTACCATAGAGTGACCCTGTAGAAGAGCAAGAAGAATGAAAGGACAGTAAAGAAAATATTAAGAGAAAAAAGACTAAGAAAGGAGATAAAAGCGGATGATATAGGGAGAAAGAGTGAAGGTTAAGATATGAGGGAGAGAGTTAGGAGGAAAGGTGAGCAGAAGGAGACGACATGTGAACGAGGAGATAAGTGAGATAGGAAGACAAAACAAGGCAAGGGTAAGAGTAGGGAGAAAATGAGATGGAGGGGGAAGACAGGATGAAAAAGAAGGGTAAAAATAGAGAGTACTTCAGTGATGTGACCAGCGGCAGATCCCAGTCATCAGTCATGGCTGCCTCCTATTAGAATTGTCACTGAGATTTAATTAAGATGATATTCATCTGACAGGCTTGGCTGGTGCCATTACTTACTTCAGAACTCACTGCTGTGTGTGTGTGACTCTGAGGGTGTGTGTATGTGTGTGACACTTAGTGACCAAACTGGGTTAGAAATGACCACAAGCTCTTATTCTAAGCTCCCATGATAAGTATTTTATTCTCTTCAAAATTTGTTTTTCATTTTTTAATTCTTCAAGTCACTGAAAAAAAAATGTCCATTTTAATTTTGTAGTGGGGTAACCTTTGAGACTCCCATGTACTTTTTCAGATCGAGTTTGAAGGGTTTGTTACGTTTCTTTTGACCCTGATTATTGTTGGGTAAGCTCGTGTGTTGTCAGATACTTGTAGTCAAAGTCAACGTTATTGTCAGAACTGCAATATGTACAGGACATACACAGGATTGAAATTGCGTTTCTCTCAGTCCCTCGGTGCAACATTTAATAAACATAAGCATAAAATAGTAAAAGTGTAACATTGTCCTGAGTTTTTGCATAGTAGTATAAAAGTATGAAAATTTACACCAACACTAAAACACTAAACATTTAATGAACATAAGCATAAAATTAAATAATAAAAGTGTAATACTGTCCTGAGTTTTTGCATAGTAGTATAAAAAAATATAAAAAGTATATCTATAAAATAAACTGAAGGTTCTAGCATTGACATTTGCAAAGAGTGGCAAAGCAGCATATGAGTTAATGTACACAGTATATGTATGAGGTAGTAGTTGATGTTGGTATAGAGGCAAAAGTGGCATATGCAGTAAGGCACATTGGGCATCCTAACCCTCTGGGGTCTGAGGTCTAAATGTCCGTTGTGGTATAAATTTGAATTTAGCCTTATATTTCCATCATAAAAACTATTTACCAGGCCTTGTTTGGTATTTTGGTATTATTGTTTTCATTATTGTTTTATTGTAGTCTGATAATTAAGGCATAATTAAGTCTATCAATGTTGATGTTGGCCAAGAAAAAAAAAAAGCACTACCGTACTTGCTGTTTTCTTTTTGTTTGTTTGTTTTTTGCTGCAAGTTGTACAGTATTTTCTCATTTCTACTAATTTCATACCCTAAAAATGTTATTGGAGGATTCACTGAATTCTCTGACTCTCTGACTCTGAATAGCATAATTAAAGATGAACTTGTACAGGAGATCAACTTTTAAGCAAAAAAGTTAATTAAAACATATTTATAACTTATATCAGCAATTGCTAGGTCATCTCTTACTAATGCCAAATCAGTTAAAGCATGTGTTATTACTTCTTTCCCTGCTCTCCAGACGCATTGATGATGATTTGGGTCGAACCCATGAACTGGAACATTCAGCCATCAAGTGCATGAGAGGGATCCTCTACTGTTACATGAGGCAGTCAGATAAGGTGAGTTTGAAATGTTTTACCTCCTGCTTTCAAAAAGTATTGGATAAAAAATATCCTCTATTCATTTCCCTTATTCAAAGAAGCCACACTCGACAGCAGGACAAGATTTTTTAACTGGTTTTACTTGCAAGGGCAGACTTTCACAACAGGTTACTGTACACAGTTATATACATAGGTTAAATCCTTCCGTTCCCAGTCTTCCCCTGTCTCCACGGGTGTCCCCCAA
>JBBPBX010004531.1:0-76273 GCA_038048925.1 Garcialebias charrua | reverse complement strand
AAACACACATGAGTATTTTAAACTGGATCCAAAGGTGAATGGGTAGCCAGTGCAGGGAGGCCAAAACTGGTGTGATGTGCTCTCTATGGCCTGTACCAGTTAAGAATCGGGCTGCAGCATTCTGGACCAGCTGTAGCCGTGCAATGGAGGACGGACTGATTCTGAACAGAAGTGAATTAATCAAGCCTCGATGTTATGAAAGCATGGATTACTGTATTTTGCTGTTTATAGCTAGCTTTTTGAAGCTTCAAGCTTAGACTTCATTACGTTTTAAGTTTTAGATAGTGTTTAGCTACTTTTAGCTTTAACATTTAATTTCAGCTTCTTCGACAAATCTCTGAAATCTGTCAAGACTGAGCATTGAGTGCAACTTTAAAAAAAATGCAATTTCCCTTGTTGAGCTCTACGTTTTAGTGTCATTTTCTGTATTTTTCAGATTTGTAATCCCTAATCTAAAAATACCTGAGTACAGTATGTTCAGTTTTTTTGCACTATTCTGGTCTGTTTCTAATGTTTTAAGGATGAAGTCATAATTATGTCCAGTAGGAGGCGCTACTCTCCGTCAGTGTGTCTGAGCAGAAAGAACACAGATGTTTGTGCTCACCTTGAAGAAGTAGTGAAAGATCTGCTCTCCCATCCCGTACTGCAGTCCTGACGCCACCACATACGTGGCGAGCCGGGCTCGGTTCTGGAAGCAGAACCCACAGAACGCCTCTCAGTCAAACACACCTGCTGTTGCACAGACATGATGACAGCTGAAACAGAAACGCACACGTTTGCCTAACGTGACCACCCTCTTCTCCAGGTCGATGTGCTGCTGGAAGCTGGGATGACCTCGTCTGATCCAGAAGATCTCATCGGTGAACGGAAGCTCCGGATCGTCCTGTTACCCAAAACAGATGCTCCACAGTGAGATGTTGTTCTTTAGAAGACACTTGTTGTCAGGGACAAAATAAAAGCTCACTAACCGGATCCAAAGGTTTGCTGGAGGTCCAGGTCATCACCGTGGAAACGAGGATGAAGAGCTTCGGTCCAGAAAAACTGTCTATTTGATCATGGAGAGCTGTGAATGAAACAAGGTTGATAAGCTTGTCCTGTCAGGTCTTATGGATCAGTACACAACGGCTCTTAAGGCCCAATCACAGCACAGAATTTAGACCTGGACTCTGACTGGACCATAATTCTTTTATTTATTTATTTTGTTTTGTCTGCCTAAAATAAAACCAGAACATTTGGGTTTTGAGCTCCCAGAGCTTAAAGTGAAATTCATATAAAGCCCTTTACTTCTGTTTCCATGCAGAGGCACCAGCAATGGGGGGGCTCAGAGGGGGAAATGACCCCTAAAAAAATTGGTGGCCAATGTTAATTACCCCTGGCTGTTAAGCAGAAGCTCATAAACATAAAACAAATGTTAATAATAATTACCTCTAGTCTAGAGGTAATAATATATAATTTTTCTTCTTTCGGCTTCTCCCTTTGTCAGGGGTCGCCACAGCGAACTATTCGCACGAAGACTTGGCTTTTTTTATTTTTTTTACGCCGGATGCCCTTCCTGACACTACCCCAGCGCTCTGTAGCCGTTTACGCATTGGCCGGCCCTCCCCGGCTCCCCAGCTTCTAACCCGGGTTCGGTGTCTTCGCATTTACCTTTTCCGCCCGGGATCCACCCTTGTTCTGGAACCATCTTCACCGTGGTTCCATCGAGCCGAGCCCGACAGGGCTAGTTTCACGTCATGTACTGCTCTCATTTGATTCGTTGTTTGCAGCAGGGGCGGGACTCATTCAAACAACCTCAGCGCGAGGGTTGAATTTCATTCAAATTTAACTACAGAAACGAGAAACCCCTAAAACAATTGTTAGCTGAATTAGTGTTTCTGAGTTAAATTTTTGTTAATAACTGATCACAAATCAGCTTATGTTACAACGTAAATAACACGAAGCGCACACCCATTTCCGCCTTTCAGCGCGACCTGAATGTCATTAAACAGCATTAAACAATAACTAATATTGTCTAACTGTTGCGCGCAGCCAGGGTTTTAAAATATAACGAATAATCTCTAACTTTTACGTGCAGCTAAAATGTCAGGAGGAGTGATTGCTATATGGGCAAGTTGGACACCTGAAAATTCAGTCTGTTCGGATAGCTCAACGAGTTAATGCGTTATCGTTTTGACCGGGAGAAGTGGGTTCGCTTCCAGCCTGGGACAAAGTTATTTTACTTTTTTTTTCTCTTTTCACATTTTCTTTTTATTTAAAAGAAAATGTGAATAAAGAGAAAAAAAAAGTAAAATAACTTTGTCCCAGGCTGGAAGCGAACCCACTTCTCCCGGTCAAAACGATAACGCATTAACTCGTTGAGCTATCCGAACAGACTGAATTTTCAGGTGTCCAACTTGCCCATATAGCAATCACTCCTCCTGACATTTTAGCTGCACGTAAAAGTTAGAGATTATTCGTTATATTTTAAAACCCTGGCTGCGCGCAACAGTTAGACAATATTAGTTATTGTTTAATGCTGTTTAATGACATTCAGGTCGCGCTGAAAGGCGGAAATGGGTGTGCGCTTCGTGTTATTTACGTTGTAACATAAGCTGATTTGTGATCAGTTATTAACAAAAATTAAACGCAGAAACACTAATATATATATATCCAGCTAACAATTTTTTTTTTGCCGAGTCTCCTCTCTTAAAACACGAACACTCCACCCACGTGAAGAGAGCACCCCACCCACTTCCAGAGAACTGCCCACCCACTTCAAGGCGGCTTTGCGGCAAATGCGTAATGAACGCGGGTGGCCCAGAGCCACCCAGGGGAGCCCTGGGCCATTGAGGGCTGGCCAATGCGTAAACGGCTAGAGTGGAGCAGAGAGCTGCATGCTATCTAGGGTTCCCGGGGGAGCAGATGGTGCAAATTAAGGGCCTTGCTCAAGGGCCCAGAGTGGGGCAGATGAGGGTGGAGACAGGCGTGACTGCTTCACTTATCCCACCCACATTTTTAACATCGTCGGTGCCGGGGCTTGAACCGGCGATCTTCCGATCTCAAGCTCACCTTCTTAACCTCTGCGCCACCACTCCCAGAGGTAAAAATATATTAAAATGTAAAAATAAATTTAGTCCTCCTGAATAAGGACAGTCACTCTAAAGCCACTAACCTTAATACTGTACAAGGTTGCAGGGTATGTGTGACACACACACACACACACACACACACACACACACACACACACACACACACACACACACACACACACACACACACACACACACACACACACACACACACACACACACACACACACAGGTTTGTTTTTCTATCTTTGTGGGGCCATTGCATTGACTTCCATTCATTTTTCATTCATTTCTATAGCCTAACCCTTACCCTAAACTTAACACATCCTCAATTCACACCTTAGTCCTAAACCTAACCCCTAACCCATCAACGGGACTTCTTCTTATGGGGCCCGGGCTTTGGGCCCGATAAGAAGCAGCTGGTCCTCACAATTTTTTCCATTCATTCAACCTTTATTTATACAGGCTAGCCTCGTTGAGCCACGGGGACTCATTTACAAGAGGGACCTGTCTCACTCACACCTAGGGTCAATTTAGAGTTACCAATCAGCCTAACATGCATGTTTTTGGACTGTGGGAGGAAACCGGAGCACGTGGAGAAACCCCGCATGCACGGAGAGAAGCATGCAAACTCCACCCAGAAAGGCCCCCGGACCGGGATATGAACCGGGGACCTGCTCGCTGAGAGGCAGCAGCTCTACCAGTTAATGGGCCTCACAAAGTAACATAAACAAGGACACACACACACACACTAGTCTTTACTGGGGCCGAGATGGTGTCGAGGCAGAGCAGCCGGCTCAGGACCGGAAGGTCCCGGGTTCGATCCCCGGTCACTGCATACCTCGTTGTGTCCCTGGGCAAGACACCCCAGTTAGGACTGGCTGGCGCCTTGCATGGCAGTCTACCGCTACCGGTGTATGAGTGTGTATGAATGGGTGGATGGCTGGTTCTGTGAAGCGCTTTGGGGCCCCTCATAGGGGGCTGGAAAGTATAAAATATTAAGTAAGCTCCATTTACCATCCATTAATTACTATATCAAGAGGTTGTCAAACATGAAGACATGCAGCCCAAATCTCCCGTAATTCTGTTCCCACCCCTGGGCCCCATTTGAAAACATTTGTTGAGGAGCCCCTGCTTCCTCAGTTCAGAGTGTGTGAGAGAGGTCACCTGTGATGGCCCAGGTAGCTTCCTCCACCTGCTCAGGACCCTGGCTGATGTTGTAGATGACAACATGACACGTCATCAACTTGGACAGCAGCTCTCTCCTGTCAGGGAGCTTCAGAAACGCAGGTTAAACTCACTTCTCTCCCATTTCAACACCTGAACAGGTGAACGCGTGACGTCACTCACCAGGTATTCCTCGTGCACCTGCGGCCTGAGCACACTGGACCGACCCGAGACGGTTCCGACGACCTGGAAGGCTGCGGGTCTGTTCGAGTGCGGGGACTCCTCTTCCTCATCCCGCTCCTCTTCCTCAGCTGAGGCCCCCGCCGTGCACGCACACAGGAACTACACAACAACAACACGACGGGACCGGAAGAGACGTTAACGACACCGAGCAAAGCCGAACCCCCGGAACTGTTCGGGTCCAGTACCTTGGCGATGTTCCCGGACGAGTACGAGTCGAGGTCGTTGAGAAAAACTCTTCTGTGAGCCTCCATCCGCGGTGCAGACATCATGTTTCTAAAAAGCTGCCACTGATTGTTGTCTGTTGCCATGGAAACAGAACACGTGACAACCCTCAAAGCTCAAGGGTTAAATTTTACATTTATATTAATTAATTTCACTTTAAATGTTTAAATGTACTACTAGTAATTTTTAGATCTGTGATGAGTTACTCTTTTTGTTCGATTACTCATAGATACTTATTGTTTAAATTTATTGTTTGAATTGTTTTTTTAAGGGGCAGATACAAGATTTCTTCTTCTTTCTACCACCTTTCATCTTGTTTTTTTCCTTTCACATTACATGTAAAATGTTATATATATATATATATATATATTAGTATTTTAAATGTAAAATAAATTAAAAAAAATTGAAGCTGGCACTGTGTTGAAAAGACCAAAAGAAAGTTCAGACAATTTCAAGTGGCTTTCTACAGAAAAGCTTTAAATAGTAAATATTTTACCTGTTGCAGGTCGCCAAATAAATAGCATAAACATATTAAAATCATATTCAATTAAGCTGCAGTCGATTTTAGTTCACACAGTTATTCCTGCAGGAATATTAAGATGTTCCTGCAGAACGTAAGAAATTGCTGCCTGATGAGTTTTTTAAATATTGCATTTGAACTGCTGTGAAACTGGAGTCGCTTTAAGAAGACCGCTATACTCTTCTTGACCAGATTTAAACCCCATTTTCCTACACTCATCCCGTCTCATCCATCATCATCTGCTTGTTCCAGTGTCAGGTCTCATCTTGAGCAGGGGCGTCCAAGCGTCTCCGTTTCTTCTGGGAGGATTCCCATTCCAGTCTCTGCAGCTTGTCCTGGGTCTCTTAGTTGGACGGGCTGGAAAACCTCCCCAGGTATCCAGGGTCCACCCTTACCTGAACCACTAGTCTGAACCACTTCATCTGGATGTTGAGGAGGCGGAGCAACAGCTCTACTCCAAGTCTCTCCAGGAGAACTGAACTAGAGGGGGAGAGTCCAGCCCTGCAGAGACAACTCATATTGCCAGGATGTTCATTATTGTTCTTACAGAAATAAATTTGGAACCATAGGTGAGGTTGGGAACAAAGACTGAGCAGTAAACAGAGCCAGGCCTTGCAGCTCAGCTCCCTCTTTACCACAATAAACCGGCACAGAGTCCACAATACTGTGGACGCTGCTCCGGTCAGTCTGTAGGTTTCACGCTCCATTGAAAACTAATCGGAGCCTGTGAGAAGGAGCAGACCCAACATACATATATTCTGCTTATACGCACTAAAAATGACTGCAGGAAAGTTTTCTACAGTTTTAGAGGTGGCAGCAACATCTCTGGGTCAGAACATTAAACTGTGGAAACGTGCTCAGATGGTTTGCAACCACTCAAAATGGACACAAACGGTTCGATGAGTAGGGTTGGACACTTGTAAGATGTGTTTGCAGAAAGAAAGGGAAAATAAATCTCATATTGGTTAAACCACTGAATTTATTTAGCATTTTTTGTAACTTCAAAAGCTTGCATTAAAAAAACTATATATATATATAGGAATCTGTTTTTGTTGGTCTTCCAACACCAACAGTAACATTAAAAAAATATCCAAAAGGGTTACATATTGTCTCATCTGTACTGTAATTCAGTATAGCAGTTCATACAAAGGGTTCAAGTTTAAAGAAGCTTCATGTGGAGCTTCGCTTAAATTAATAAAAGTTCATTTCATACAGGCATTCACATTTAATCTCACGCATTCATTAAAATCAATAAAAGGCAAAACATTAAATCAAAAAAAATAAAAAAGCAAAACATTCAATCAAACAGTAAAGACCAGGTTTACAGTGCATCTTCTTTCATTAAAATCCCTTTAGCTCTCTGCCTTTTAGTAGCTTGTAGTGGTCAAAGGTTATTTCACAGTTTACTCGGCCACCACAGCAAAGTTATCAAACTGAGCGAGCTCGAATGAGTTGGTTCCAATTGCAACCCAGCCGTTGTTCTGGTTCAAATTCACGGCGCTCTTCCACAGCAAACGTCCGTTCAGTGTCCCGGAGACACTCTGACCCTGCAGCAGAAAGATAAAAACACTTCAGTCACTGTGATCTCATATTTTACAACAGTGCTGATGGTTTACCTTCATTCTTACCTTTACTGTCACTAATAAGGTGTACCATCTGTACGCCACGGTACCAGACTGTCCCTCGGCCAGCACCGTCTTTCCAGCTGTTGACAAAAAAAGACGAGATGAGACTCACAGGCAAGTTTAAGCCTTTGTTGTGGATTCAATTCCGCTGAAAGGAGTGGTTAGGCCGTTATAACAAATTTTGTCTCAGAAATTATTGCGATAAACGATATTGTTTGAAATTTAACAATTGTCAAATTTTAGAAGAAATTTGATTTGTTTGGTTGCAGTACCTTTTGTGACCACTTGATGGCAGTATAAGACTGTTTGAACCAAAGGATGGATAGTTGAGCAGCATATCTAAAAAAAATGGAAGGGAGGGCCCTTGACATGACATGGGCTGACATGGAGGACACTTGGGGATTTTAGCTCTTTAGCGTAGCATTTTTAACACAACGCTTTTATGTAATTAAAAAAAAAAAAATCAGTCAAGTTCTCCGCTTCTTTTGAAGAAAAAAAAAAAAAAACTTTACATGAAGATACGGGTTTCAACCATGAATTTTGGAGCTTTGACAAGACTGAGGTTTATTCCCGAGGTCAGCCTGTTAGCTTAGCTTCTCAGCTTAGCTGCTTTTATCCAAAAATCACGATTTTGGATGGTTAAAACAGATTTTAAGGAGAACAGAGAACGGGAGGGGTCAGTGAAGAGCACCAGAGCCGAGCCGCGTCTTCGGTAGAAAGAAACGATAAAGCCGGTAAATGAAAATGAGGTTGATAATTTTTCATCATGCGATTATTGATTTTATTGTTTATCGCGACAGGACTAGGAGCAGTTATACTGACCCAGATCGGCGGTAACTTTGTAGGTGCCGTCGGCAAACACCCAGAAGAAGACTCCTTGAGCGCTGCGCACCGACTGGCCTCCTTTATCCACCCTCACTGCTACGAACGCGCCGCCCGTCTTCACAGTTTCCATGAAGACGTCACACGTGGCCGTCAAGTTCTCCCTGCAACACAAACATCCAGATGGCAACGGCTTCCCACGTCTCCGGGGACGGGCGGCGCTCAGAACACCGTCTCACCACTGGTAGTCTCCGATGACGCTGATGGTCTGGTCGGCGTCGGACGTCCAGGTGATGGGCCTCTCCATCACAACCTGCCGTAACGTGAAGACGTGAGGGCCGGGGTCCGTCAGGTTCTTGTAGTACTCAAACACGCCGGTCTGGTCGGCGAAGTTCGGAGCTTCGGAAAACGGAGGGTTTACTGCACAGAACCAAGAGGCAGACTTCGTTCACCCACTGATGGGAGGGGAAAGGAAGAAAAAAAAAAACACGAAGAGGGGATAAATCTGTGCGTACAAACGTCAAAGTTGTCCTTGTAGGCTTTGGGGAAGCGAGCGGACGGGGGAGGAGCGGGGTAGCTGCCCTTCTGTCCCGTCTTGATGGTAGTGAAGGTGTACACCTCGTCTTCAGCCAAGATCAGAGTGAACGACCCGTTGACGAGCTGCCGGCAGCAGAAACACGTGGAGTTACGACCAGTTCAAACATTTCATCGATTTCACGCGTTCCGTCTCTTTACCTTCACAGGAGCCAGTTTCTCAAAGAACGACGGCTGTTTGGTCTTAAAGTTGAATTGTGACCTCCACACCTGGAGCTCTGTGATGGAGGACTTAAAGAGAAAAGAAAACACGAGTTAAAACATCAACGTTCAGCTTCAGCCGACTGATGGAAGAGTTTAGCCGAACTTACAAAGGATCCCTTTAGCTGGAACGTTGCATTCTGGGCCGTCACGTTAAACTTAGGAAGAGGAGGTCTGATGCAGACTGAATGATTGTGAGTCTACGAAGAAAAGAAACCGAACGCCGAGTCAGAGTTCACACTTTTATTTTCCTGTTTATGTTTGTTAGACTAATTACTTCATTACACTTTCAGCCGTTTCAAATCAATCATGCCCCAAAATCTTCAATTTGTTTGGAACGTTACAGCAACAAATTTTGTTTAATCTAAAATGTATAACTTTTGACATTAAAATTTACATTTTATTCTATACTCAAATAAAGAACTGTAAATCACTGAAAATGTTTTATTCAAAAAAATCTGCTTCATTTTTAGCTTTTTGCTATAATTTTGCTACGGTTTTGCTAGCATTACCTTTTAACTATCATTTTGTTACCTTTAGCCATCATACTGATATTTTTGGCTTTAGTTACTGTGTTGTTGGTCTTATCTTTTAGCTATGATTTTGCTGGTCTTCTGTACCATTTTGTTGGTTTTAGGTGGTGGTGGGCCACTATTAGCTGAAACCTTTAGCTATGGTTTTCCCATGTTTACGTTTTCTTCCAATACAACTCAGTTTGTCTAAACTAAATTTAATTTCTACATTTAACACTTTTCATCTTTATCCGTTTCTCACTTGCCTGAGTCCTTTTTATTTCCTGTGATGACCATTTCAACTGCTACTGCTAAACTACTGATCTCAGACCAGTTGGACTGAACACTGAACATCCAGCTGTTAGCCGAGCCCGACTCACCATGGTTTCTATGACGACGGTGAGGTTTCCGTTCCCGTCGGTCAGGGCGACGTAACTCCCTCCCTGAACCAGATGTCCCACAGTCTTCAGGTACGTCCATCCGGGCTGCGCAAACTGGGTGCTGTGAGCTACGAGTAAGAAGATGTTTACGTCCAAAGCATCGTCCAGTTACCAAGAAAACCATCACAAACGAATGCTTTTCAGACCTGTGATCCAGATCGGAGACTCCACCACGTAGTTTCCGCTCCAAGGCTCCTGGGCCGTCATCAGCCCATCTCTGCCGAACGGCAGGTCCTCATAGTAACTGGCCACCAGGTTCCAGGAGATAGTTCTGCAGGACGGAGTCCAGTTAAGACGCGGATTGGTTTGGTAAACCGCAGCGTGAAGTATGTCAGAAACGCAACGTTTGTCCTTACGAAGTCATGTTTCCATTAACGTAGTTCTGGTTGAGGATTCGGGCCCAACAGCCTCCTCCCACCTCATCGTTGTACGTGCTGTAGTCCTCCGAGGACCACAGTTTCTTCTGAGTCTTCAGGGCCTGCTGCAACGTCTTGGTGCCTGGATAGTGAGCCCTGAAGCACGAAAACACAAAAACGGTCAGATAGTCAAGAGGACCAGACCTCCAGGCGAACGCAATCACCGAGTCAGCTGAAGAAATGACTTCATGTTAGAAGAAGGTGAAGAATATTGTCACACAATGTCACACAGAGACGAGACCACGGCCTACCCTATCACGTCTACAGCGCTGCTGAGCTCGGGGTCAAGCAGCAGCGACTGGGCAATGGGCTCCCACAGGTTGTCGCTGGCTACAATCCTGACCTGATCCAGACCACTCTTATCCAGAGTGTAGCGCAGCAGCTGGTAGAGTCAGAGATGGAGAGAGAAGACGTTCACACCTCGCACAGTCTGGATGCTTTGCTGCAGTCATGTCAAACTCGTGCTTTTTTTAAATCTATTGGGCTTTTTGTTGGTTTGCAAAGTCTGGATCATGTTCTGGGAGAGAAATCATCTTGTCCAGGCCTGCAGAGTTAAGGCAGTATCTCATTGGGCTGTGGGCAGTTAAGCAGAGAGGGTCTTTTATGTTCCTCTAACATAGTCCAAAAGAAGTGGAACAAAGTGAAAAAGAGGACCACCATCAATAAAATATGACAGCAATTTATAGTTGGGCCCAGGCAAGCAGAGACCTTGGGTAACCTTGATAAGATTAAGCAACACCAAGCCTAGTGGTGGTACGAATGTCTAACAAGTTTTCTTGAGCAGATCAGAAGGCCCAAACAAGTAAACTGTTAAAATTTTGACCTTGAAGTTGAGGTGATAAAGTGAGACGTTTTTCATTCATTCGTTCAAGCTTTATTTATACAGGCTAGCCTCGTTGAGCCACGGGACTCATTTACAAGAGGGACCTGTCTCATTCACACCCAGGGTCAATTTAGAGTTACCAATCAGCCTAACATGCATGTTTTTGGACTGTGGGAGGAAACCGGAGCACCCGGAGAAAACCCACGCATGCACGGAGAGAACATGCAAACTCCACCCAGAAAGGCCCCCGGACTGGGATTTGAACCGGGGACCTGCTCGCTGAGAGGCAGCAGCTCTACCAGTTGTGCCACCGTGCTGCCCGCGAGCTACTTTAAAAAAATTACCAAGTCAAAAAGGCCCCATTTACACGAGAACAACTTCTGAAAACGTTAGCGTTTTCTTTTTTTCAGTGTTTATTGGGGGTAATAAACAAAAAAACGAGTGAGTTTACATGAAAACACTGTCGTTTCAAAGTCAGTTGGGTTGCCATTTCAAAGTCAGTTAGGTTGCCAGATAAGAAATTATAAACTATAGTACAGTTGCTTTAAAATTATAGAATATCTCTACTACTCGGCATATATCACAGTTTGGGTCAAAATACTAAGATGAGGTGTGTGCGGTTTGTTGAAAATGTGCAAAGAAAAGGAGGGGTAAATAAGACGTTTTAAATTTATCTGGCAACCCTGGCTCAGATGCATTCATTGTGCATGCAGCATCTGCAAGACAGCTGCGTCCAAAGTGGTGAATTCACAAGCATCTCTGTGGAACTGGATTTTATTAGTTTAGCTAAAAAAAATTTTTTTTAAAAGGGGTGAGGAGCAACAAAAACACTCTGCTCTCTGTCGTTGGCCAATCTTGCTGCTTGGAAGGAAAATATAACGAAAAAAGGACCTGGAGTTTCAAGAACATATTTATAAGTAAAGGTGATGCCTACCGATACTGATCAAAATTTTTAACCCTACAACAAAACATTTAGAGGGCGAAACGTTTCTATAAAAAAAAAGAAACTGTCCCGTTGACCCAACAGAATTATTGGGTTTGACATGAAAGCAGCAAAACGGAAGTTTTTTATTCAGCGATTGATTTGGGTGTTAGTTCATGAAGTCAGAGTGGAGGAGAACAGCCACCAACATTCAGCTGAGGAGAAAGATAACAGCCGACAGATCCCCCTGACGACACTTCTCAGGTTTATTTAACCAATCGGTGACCTCCGTCCGATCACTCAGGTGTTCCGCTTCACCTGTACTCACCCGATCACCTGAACAGAATCTCTAAGCTGAGCGTCGGCGAGCATGGAGTCGGCGATGCTCCAGTCGCCGTCTGCTGCGATGATGCCGACGTCGGTCAGACCGAGTCCGTCCAGCATTTTCCGCAGCACCTTGGCGACAAACACAGCTTCTCAGAGGAACGCAGCGAGAACGCTGAAAACATCTCAGCTCAACGCGAGTGGCTGTTCTTCCTCGTCACATCAGTGAGGTTTACAGGCTGGTTACCTTTATGTAAGTGGCATCAAACGTCCTCTCGTTCCAGATCTGAGCAGAAAAAATTTAATTTTAATTTCATTAACTATTGGATGTGTTTGAACAAGCCCATTGAGCAAAATGAACCCCAAAGTCTGGTCAAATCTGAGATTTAAACGAATGTCCTTTTAGAAAATCATCCTTCTGAAGTGCTCACATGAAGGATTCACTCAAGGGTTTTATTTTAATTTTATTAAAGCTCAGTTTATGGCACACGGGAAGGAAGCAACATGTGCAACTAGAAAAAAAAAAAAGCAGCGTGAACGCAGAGTGTTGAACGGCTTTGTTCAAATTTGTTCAAGGCGCTGAAACAGAATTGCTAAAGTTAAAACAAACAATTAGCAAAACCGTAGCTAAAAGCTAGCCAAATCAAAGCAAGAACTAAAGCTAGCCAAACAACACTAGAAAAAATAATAATCTATGAGTCAAAGTTAAATATTTAAAAAGTATAAATTTACACTTACAAATACTAAAATCTGTGGTACTTTTCTCCTGAAAGAACTGAATGTTTCTACACCTAACTGGTAGTTAACACTAGAAGTCCCAGAGAAGGGTCATTCAACATTTCTACCTTTGGAACCCAGAGACGGGTCGAGTGACCCGAAGGATTTTAGCTAACATCCTATAATGAGCTGTTAACAGGCGCTTTTGTTTTGTAAATAAGGCCATTACTGGCGCACCACAGGAGGGGGCACACTAATTTGACTAAGGCTGCGCTTTTTTGCGCAAGTGAACTTGGCTTCTAAATCCCCCGGTCCCTTTCAGTGGGCTACATATGTTGGTCCGTCACTTGACCTCAGGTCATGTGACCTATGTTGGTCCGTCAGTTGACTTCATGTTGTGTGACCTGTGCTGGTCCGTCACTTGACCTTAGGTCATGTGACCTGTGTTGGTCCGTCAGTTGACCTCAGGTCAAGTGACCCGTGTTGGTCCGTCAGTTCACCTCATGTCGTGTGACCAGTGTCGGTCCGTCAGTTGACCTCATGCCGTGTGACCTGTGTCTGTCCGTCACTTGACCTCAGGTCATGTGACCTGTGTCGGTCAGTCAGTTGACCTCAGGTCATGTGACCTGTGTCGGTCGTCAGTTGACCTTAGGTCATGTGACCTGTGTTGGTCCGTCACTTGACCTCAGGTCATGTGACCTGTGTCGGTCAGTCAGTTGACCTCAGGTCATGTGACCTGTGTCGGTCCATCAGTTGACCTCAGGTCATGTGACCTGTGTCGGTCCCTCAGTTGACCTCATGTCATGTGACCTGTGTTGGTCCGTCAGTTGACTTCATGTTGTGTGACCTGTGCTGGTCCGTCACTTGACCTTAGGTCATGTGACCTGTGTTGGTCCGTCACTTGACCTCAGGTCATGTGACCTGTGTTGGTCCGTCAGTTCACCTCAGGTCATGTGACCTGTGTTGGTCCGTCAGTTCACCTCAGGTCATGTGACCTGTGTCAGTCCGTCACTTGACCTCAGGTCATGTGACCTGTGTCGGTCAGTCAGTTGACCTCAGGTCATGTGACCTGTGTCTGTCCGTCAGTTGACCTCAGGTCATGTGACCTGTGTCGGTCCGTCAGTTGACCTTAGGTCATGTGACCTGTGTTGGTCCGTCACTTGACCTCAGGTCATGTGACCTGTGTCGGTCAGTCAGTTGACCTCATGCCATGTGACCTGTGTCGGTCCGTCAGTTGACCTCATGTCATGTGACCTGTGTTGGTCCGTCAGTTGACTTCATGTTGTGTGACCTGTGCTGGTCCGTCACTTGACCTTAGGTCATGTGACCTGTGTTGGTCCGTCACTTGACCTCAGGTCATGTGACCTGTGTTGGTCCGTCAGTTCACCTCAGGTCATGTGACATGTGTCAGTCCGTCACTTGACCTCAGGTCATGTGACCTGTGTCGGTCAGTCAGTTAACCTCAGGTCATGTGACCTGTGTCGGTCCATCAGTTGACCTCAGGTCATGTGACCTGTGTTGGTACGTTAGTTGACCTCATGCCGTGTGACCTGTGTCAGTCCGTCATGACCTGTGTCAGTCCGTCAGTTGACCTCATGTCGAGTGACCAGTGTCGGTCCATCAGTTGACTTCATGTCGTGTGACCTATGTCGGTCCGTCAGTTGACCTCAGGTCATGTGACCTGTGTCATTTTGTCAGTTGACCTCAGGTCATGTGACCTGTGTTGGTCCGTCACTTGACTTCATGTTGTGTGACCTGTGCTGGTCCGTCACTTGACCTCAGGTCATGTGACCTGTGTTGGTCCGTCACTTGACCTCAGGTCATGTGACCTGTGTTGGTCCGTCAGTTCACCTCAGGTCATGTGACCTGTGTCAGTCCGTCACTTGACCTCAGGTCATGTGACCTGTGTCGGTCAGTCAGTTGACCTCAGGTCATGTGACCTGTGTCTGTCCGTCAGTTGACCTCAGGTCATGTGACCTGTGTTGGTACGTTAGTTGACCTCATGCCGTGTGACCTGTGTCAGTCCGTCAGTTGACCTCATGTCGAGTGACCAATGTCGGTCCATCAGTTGACTTCATGTCGTGTGACCTATGTCGGTCCGTCAGTTGACCTCAGGTCATGTGACCTGTGTCATTTTGTCAGTTGACCTCAGGTCATGTGACCTGTGTTGGTCCGTCACTTGACTTCATGTTGTGTGACCTGTGCTGGTCCGTCACTTGACCTCAGGTCATGTGACCTGTGTTGGTCCGTCACTTGACCTCAGGTCATGTGACCTGTGTTGGTCCGTCAGTTCACCTCAGGTCATGTGACCTGTGTCAGTCCGTCACTTGACCTCAGGTCATGTGACCTGTGTCGGTCAGTCAGTTGACCTCAGGTCATGTGACCTGTGTCTGTCCGTCAGTTGACCTCAGGTCATGTGACCTATGCTGGTACGTCAGTTGACCTCATGCCGTGTGACCTGTGTCGGTCCGTCTGTTGACCTCATGTCGAGTGACCAGTGTCGGTCCGTCAGTTGACTTCATGTCATGTGACCTGTGTCTGTCCGTCAGGTGACAGACAACAATAGGTCAAGCATGTTTTAGAACACAGCAATGGGCCACCTGCATGTGCCGGCACGCACCGTATATACATGCGCCAAGGACAAGGAGAGAGACTACTGGTAAGCAAAATAATTTATTTGACAGAACATCAAAGTTACAGGATAGTCAGCACAGCAGAATGAGACAATTTCATGCATAAAACTGTTCTGGAGCAGACAAAGCTTTCCGTTCAGTGGATGTCCCAAAATGTTCAACTGTGAGATAACTTCAGGGTTTGTTATGTGTGAATTCAGGTCAGGGCCTCTCTTCCAACTCAGGGGGGAAGTGCAAGCAGAGTCTTACTTACCTGGTGGAAACATTGGAATGCAGTTTGTGCAGTCTGGTGTGGTGGGGGTGTCTGAGTTGTGTGCACGCATATTTATAACAAAAGGCAGTTAATGGCCCACTAATGTGGACCCATTAATGGTTGGTTTGGACTAAGGGTCTTTTGACCCTCTTTCAGGACTTCTGGGGGGAGGTCGAAAATCCTGGGACTTCTAGTGTTAAATTACTAAAAGTTCAAGTACAATAGTTCGGTGCCTAAACACAACTAAAACTATAAATAGATATTATTATTATCGACGACGACAACTTTTATTTTTTTTATTTTCATGTAATTCATGGTGGCCATCTTGGATTTTTAATTTGGATTCATTATTGTTGGGGAATGTTCTCAGCTATGACCAAACCAAATTTCAGCCCAATATCTCAAAGAATGACTGAGTTATTATCAATTATGAGTTTTCAGAGGTAGCTGTGGCAGCATGTTGAATCAAAATGGCTCCAAAAATTGTTTAGTGCTTTGTTCAGAGACGTCTTCTCCAAGTCATGTGACCTCACTGTGGCATTTATATGCTGTTAAAAGTTCAATCGTGCATTTTGAATGGGAAAAACATCTGTTTGCAAATTACATCGGCATGGCAACTCCAAATACCAATAAACGTAATGGTGCACATCACGGTGCCAAGCCGGTTGTTTTGATATACCGGTAATATTTGTTTGGGTGCATGTTGCGGTTCGGGCCACATTAAAGTTGATAGAAGAGCAAGAGCCTTTTCAGGTGGATGATGATAATAATAATTATAATAATTATGATAAAAACAACAACAACAACAGGTGGCTTCCTTCAGGATGTCCAACTATAAAACAATGTGTTAATCCCGACTCCGCTTTCACAGTAAATTAAATACAGAATTACAGGAAATTTACCGGATATATGTATAAGTTCTGCAAACTTTCAGCTGAGCACTTAACTCAAACCCATTTCTTTTTTTAAGAAACTTGAGCAAATTTCACAATAATTACAAGATTTTAAAATCCTCAACTCTGCATCCAACTAAAAACAGAACAAACCTATAACTTCAGTCATTTAAAAAGTGTTCTGGTTGGACGGGAACCGTGTCGTTTCTTTTTGGGCCTTTAAAAAACAAACAAACTAAAGATCTTCGTACAACAAGGTTTTGTTCTTTTAAATACATTTTTAGATCAGGACGTTCTCTGTGGGAGACGTCAGGAATGAAGGCAGATCAGTTTTTACCACAACCTGTTCAGTTAAAACAAGCAAACATTTTTTGGATGCTTTGACACCTTTAGATTCTAAGACATGTGTTTTTTTTTATTTTATTATTATTAAATCAATAATATTTTAATAAAGTTAAATCCTGCAGTGAGTGGAGGTCTACATACCCCGACATACTGGATGTCCAGGTCGTGGTACTTCTTGGCTCCCAGGACCCAGTTCACTACGTACGCCGCGGTGACGTCTGGGAAGTCATAGGGCCAGTTCTTCCCTCGGCCCACCCACGCAGGAAACGCCCACGGTAAACCTGCACCGACCCACCAGGACAACCTTTAACCACGAAGCTGTTCCTCTGGATGTTTTCAGGCCAAATCACGTCAGACATGAAATATGATGAAGAGTCTTCCTCAGCTGCAGGGGACTCTCTTACCGATGAGCGTGATGTTCGGGTTCCTTTTCTTGGCCTCCTTCATCAGCCACCACTCGTAACCTCGGAAGAAGTTCTCGTCGTTCTCGTAGTGCATGTGGGACGGCTCTGTTCCATCTGAGCGAGCGCAAAAAGATCCATGAGAGAAAACAAAGACCGTTCCATCCAAGCAGATGCACATTACATTTATTTTAAAATGAATTAAAAAGGACTGAGTTTTTGGCTCCTGAACAAAAAAAGGTATAACATTTTAAAAGCAGCATGCAAAACTTGAAGATGTGTTTTTAAACAATTGTCTGGTTTATTTTGGATTATATTTCTGGTTATGTGTTAGTTATTCACCCGATCTAAATAGTCTATAACTACAGCACAACTTCTTGTACTCCATAGTGGGGCTCCAGCATAAGCTAAAGCAAAAACATGGTGTTATATAGAAAACGTACTCTTTATAAAAAATAAAAATGGAATAAAAAAAAACTTTGCAATTTATTTTATGTGCATAAATTATTTTCATGTGGATTGTTTTGGATGATTTATTCTGTCTGAGAAACTGTTGTGGTTATAATCACCTGTAGTCTGAGCATCTCCTCCAATCTCCACCTTCAGGATGTGCAGAGAGGCGCCGAAGTTCGGCTGCAGGCATAAAAAAAATAAAAAATAAAACATACAGTAGTTTATTAAATTCCTGGATAAAATGAATCTTCACAGTGGCTCCTTTTCAGCTTCAGAAACTAAAAATATAAAAAAAAAAGTTCCGTCAGATTTCTGCTCGGATAGTGTACAAACAGCACCCCCTGCTGATCAAAGCCATGAATCACAAGCAGTGATCCATTTGTTTTACATTTGATTGACGTGCTCATCAGCCAATCACGTTGCTCTAAACAGGAACTTCGAGGAAATCTTAACTTTTTGAAATAAGAAACATAATAAACCCCTACTGTTAAGGTGTGATAACCCCTACTGTTAAGGTGTGATTTGTCAATTTACATTTGTATCTTATCTCAGCCCTTTAAAACCTTGCTCTCTCACTCTCTGCTCTTTGAATTGAGAAAACTCGGATGAGAAGCGAAACGTCTTCTGTTACAAATAAAGTCCAGTTGTTTCTGTATTGAACACCTTTATTGATTGTTGTGTAAGTTTTTTTTCCCCCCCATCATCATTCTGTTAACCTTCAGCCAAAGATTAAGAGCATGTTAGGAATTTTTTTGTCAGTATACTGTATTCAACACTTCTGCCCAAACAGGTCTCACTTGTAAACGAGAACTTGACTTTGATTTAAACAGATAAAATCACATTGAGCCTTGAAGACTCGTTTTACAAGCGAGACCTGTTTGGACAGACAAAAAGTGGTGAAAATAAAATTAATCAAAAAAGGCGTTCAATACAGAACAACTGGACTTTATTTGTATTGAACGCCTTTTTTGATTTATCATGTCCTGGACGACTGAGAATCTTCACCAGCAAAATAAAATAAAGTTCATAAATATGACAGAATAATACAGACAATAAAATAAAGATTGAATGAATGAGGGGGTTCTGCAGAATTTACCTGCTGAGATGTGTTTTAGAGGCAACATTCAAGTTTGTGTTGTGGGTGACTCGCAGCTACAGCATACAGTACTGTATACATTTAGCTCAACATCTGTAAAACTGACAGTTATAGCTACTTCAATATTTTCTAAATCACTTTGTTGCAGCAGCCATCTTGAAACGAGTCAACTCCAAAATGTATTGAGTTTCAGATGTATATCCAAACACTACTTTCTGAGAGTTTCACTAAAATCTTTCCAGTGGATCCTGAGATATTTTGCTAACAGACAGTGTTGACTCTGATTATGGCAACATTTAAGTGGAAATGTTGTGCAAATAGATCTAGAAACACATGCACGGGTTACTTTGAGAGTTTCATTTAAATCGGCGCCGTGGTGCATGAGATATTTTGCTAACAGACACCTTCAGACCTCAAAGTGCCTGTAACCCTCCTGGGTCTCACCTTGAACAGGTAGTCCAGGATCTGGCTCCGGTACTGCTCCTCGTAGTTCACCAGTAACCGGGAGGTGGCCTGAAAGCAACACAGAACTTCAGACCGGGTCCAGTCGGACCAGGAAGTGCATGAAGCACCTGGACTCACCCCTCCGCCGCTCAGACCTCCAATCCCGTCAAAGACCCGGCCCAGAGCCGCTCCATCATCACTCAGGACGTAGGTCTGTCCGGAGCAGAGCCCCGCCGAGAGGAGCAGCAGAGCGGACACGAACACCGAGCAGAGCCGGAGGAACATCCCGTCAAACCCGAGCCAGCGTGCGCGCCGCCGACTCTTATAGGCGCGCTCCCGTTTCCTGTTGGCGTCACATGACTGCACTAACTGACAAGTCACGTGATAAGTCACGAGGAGCCTCACAAAGACAAATGTCATTGGATTAAAGAAAAAATAAAATAATCTAATGAACCAATGCCAGTCCTTTTCAAGATGGCTGCCACCTTTGACAACTTTGACATTATTATTATTATTATTTTTTTTTTTCTGTCTATTATCCAAGTCCACACTCCAGTCCAGTTGGTGGCGGTAATGCGCTTTGAGTTCGCCAACCGCCATTAAGAAGAAGAAGAAGAAGAAGACAACTTTGACAACTTGTAGCTGGTCAGCTTTACAACCACTGAGCTGAAATTTGGTGTGGTAGTAGCTGAGAGTCGTCCCCAACACATGCTCTGAGCTCTACCCTTATCAAAAATAAGTATACTTGAAGTTTAATTTATTTAGTATACTTGAGTACAAGTACAGTATAGTAAAGTACAGGTAGTCCCCGATTTACGAGCACTCTTACTTATGGTGCATTCACACCTAACAGCGTTTCAACTTCCAAAAAGCTTGTCACGCACGCAAGTGGACGCACTTGGTGTCCAGACCTGAACGCCAGAACGCGAAACTGCTGCGGGGTGTGTGGGAGGAGCTTACCGGTATACCGAGTCCTCACTGCACTCCGCCAGGCGAGGAGCTTTTTATTTCTGTCTCTGTGGAGCAGACTTGACTGGTCGTGAAGGACTTGTCGCGAACACACAGCTACAATGAGTTTCTCTTCCATAGTCCATGACTCCGCGGGTTTTTTCTGTGTCCCACAAACAATACGTCACATAGTTGCGCAATCGTTTCCGCGTCACATAGGGACTCTCCCCCTCTTCTCCCCCCGACTCTCCCTGATCAACCAATCAGGGAGAGTTGAACGGCGTTTGAATGTTTGAACCGCGAAATCTTCAGCTAGATCAAGGAGTGCTTTGGAGGCTGACGCGGGTTCACGTGCACGGAAAAACGCTTTCCAGCACGCTCAACACGCACGTGACGTGACGCCCGACGCCAAGACGCGGCTGGAAGCGCGTCCCCCATTGACTTTGCATGTAAACTGGACGCTCCTGCCGTTGAAACGCTGTTAGGTGTGAATGCACCATTACGAGGTTCCGGACTTACGAGCTGGCAAACGAGCAGTAAATTTGTAAGGAACATACAAAAAATACAGCACTTTTATGTGTTTTTAGATGAAAGTGTGTTAGCTAACCATTTGGAAACAAGTTTCTGAGCATGTTTATGAACTAGTATGAACGTTTGTGATGAAAAACGAGTGTTTGTATTAGCGCTAGCATAAATTTTCCGACTTACGGCCGAAAATCCGGACTTACGAGAACACGTGTTTCGTGTTCCGACGTACGACATTTCGCCTTACGAGATAGTCGGAAGAACGGAACTCGCTCGAAAGTCGGGGACTACCTGTATACTTCTCACTGTGTACTTGTAGTATACTTTAAGTATGTAGATTTAATACTTCGTTGTACTAGATTGGGACAATTTGAGATTTTATCTTTGATCTTAGTTAATATTATCATTGTTTTTAATTGATTTTATTATTGTTGTTTTGTTGTTTTGTCATTGATTTTACATGATTTTATCACTTGTTTTTATTTGATCTTTGATTTTAGTTGCACTTTGTAGCACTTTGAGATTTTTGTTAATGAAAAGTGCGTTATAAATTAAATTCGTTATTATTATAAAAAGTATTATTATAAAAAATATACTTTAAGTATACTACTCTATATTAAAGTTCATGTTTTTAGTTTATTTAAGTATACTTAGTACAGTATACTATTAGTACCCTGATGCATGCTCAATAATCCAGGTGTATTATTAGTACACTTTTTATTAGACTTCCAATGCACTTATTGCGTACTTCTAGTTCATATTTTAGTTTAATGTAGTATACTTAAAGTATACCACTAGTATACTTTTCTTTATACTCCAAATGCACTTGTTATATACTTCTAGTTCACAGTTTAGTTTATTTGAGTATCATTTAAGTTAACATTTTGAATTTCTAAAACTAATACACTACCATATTGTCAATTATAACTGATTCAGACCCTTCTAGTCTGTTAGCAAAACCTATAAACCACAGGACTAATTTCAATAAAACTCAAAGCAATCAATGGATGCTCTACAGCTGTTTAACATCTGGAGTCAGCCTAACTCAAGACAGCTGACAAAGCTGATGTTACTAAAATGACTATAGCTCTGTAAATTCAGCAAATATTTTTTGCTCAAATCTGATCTGGTCGCTGTGAGTCGTTCTCAACACACACGTTGTGCAACATCTGTTTTACATTACAATTTGCATTTAATATTAGAGTCAACACTGTTCATCTGTTGGCATATCGCATGAACCACTGGATAGATTTTAAATGAAACTCAAAGTAATCACTAACTAACCCCAATTCAAGATGGCTGCCACATGTCATCGACATTATATAACACAAAAAGTTCAAGTTCAAATTTATTGTCTTTCACATGTGATCCATGAGGTGGAATGAAATTGTGCACACAGGGTCCTATACCCATCAATAGCAAAAAAGATAAAGTGTAAAAATAAACAGTAGGCCTGAGGATGAGATACACTAAATAAATTAATTAAATTTTCAGATGTGGAGCTAAAAGTTTTGATAATAGCTGAAAACACATGCGTGAGATTGCACATAAAGTTGTTTTCAGGCTGTTCGCCTTTGCTCACCTGAGCGCCACACCTTCACACGATCACCTGTTATTTCACGTGACATTCCAACAGGTTGACAGCCAACATGTCCTCCTTCCATCAGGTGTCCAAATGTCAACAACTTAAAACATATTTAACAGGTTAAACATGTTTTACATTAATCTACTGACAGGAGTTCAGACTGTCAGAGTTCTCTTAATATTTTTGCTAAAGTTGAAATTGTTTTAAACGATATGAGTGTTTTAGGGCATGATGGGTCATCAGCACAAATTTCTGATGAGGTCAGTGTTGGTTCATCACAGCCACAGCTTTTAACCGAACGGAGGAAATTCAGTGTCTGAAGGCCACAAAAGTCCCTCTGAGAACAAACATGTTTTATTATCATGGAAACATCTGTTGTTCCTAAAAATAAACTATCATTAAAATCATTTAAGGTCTTTTAAATAATCAGAGGTGTTGGCCGGCGCAGTCAAAGCTGCAGGAACTTTTTCAAAACAGCTGCAGCTACTGTTTTAACCAACAACATACTGTAATCATGAACATCTGCATCTCAGCTGCATTGGAATGAGAAAAATTAAAGGAGTGTTGACATTTTAGTGTTTGTCTTTGAATCATTCTTTGGCAGGATGTGACTGTTTGACCACGTGGGAACTCTGTTATCTTGAACTTTAAATAACTTTGAGATGCACAAAATCTTCTGTTTTTTTTTCTCCAAACAGTTTTTGCAGACTAAATACTTCTTTGATCTATTTATTTATTTAACCTCTCTAAATGGTTTTAAGAATCTTTTGGAATCCTGGCAAAAACCATTGCAGATATGTTCTTGTTTTTGATTTTGTACATCTACCTTGTGGTGTTTTGCTAGTTTTGATACTTTGCATTTCACTTTCTATTTCTCTCCTATGTTTTTTTTTTTTTTTTTCTGTTGTTTGTTGTTTAAGGAAATTCTACCATTGCTGTTCATCATTCTTTAGTTTGTAGCAGGTCGCTTTTGTAAATGAGCCCTCGAGGCTCAATGAGATTTACCTGACTAAATAAAGGTTGAATGAATGAATGAATTATACATCAGAATGTTCAACTCCATTGGTAAATGGGAGCTATGACTTTTAGTTTATGAATCTTTTATATTTTTCAAAATATTTAACCATATTTACAAGTATTCTATCCATGGAATACATTTTTTTTCTTTAATTACTCCAAAAATATTGATTGTTTAAAATCTACATAAGGTAAATTGCTTAATTTTTGTCGTAGGAGACTTTTAGCTTATCTGTAATCACAGAAAAAAAAAAAGAAAAACTGGATCACCTGTCATCTAGTGGTCAAATAGAAGAACACACTGTTTTTTTAAAACACTGCAGGGCAGTACTATACCTCAGGTTGAGAACTCACTTTATTATTTCTAAATTATTATTATGGCCTGTGGCTTTACTGTAGGATTTAAAACGCATGTCTCAGTTTAACACATGGGACTCAGGTGATCCTGAACTATGCTCTGGTTCCGTTTCTGCAAGCCTATTTCACCATTTCAAATTATGATACTTTAAAACTGTTTCTGGTTGATCATTGTAAATTCATTAAACGCTGGTCATTATTAAAAAACAAAAACAGCAGAACTAAAATTATGATCCAACATTCATAATTCGAACAGTTCTGAAGCTGTAAGGCCTACAAACACAACATTTCTTAATATAGAAAGCTAAAAATCTTTTAAACTATTTTTGTGTACTAAAAACCTATTTTATGCTACTAGCTCTGAAGAATTGACAGCTTTTTGATCTGGCTAAAAGATTTAATAAACTTTTTTCTCAGATTATGTCTCAATAAAGGATTTATTTTGTCTGGATTTTGTTCATGAAATGGGATTACTGGAACTCAAAAAATATTTTTCCAGTAGCTTTTGCAGTGGAATAAATTTAGCTGATGTATATTGTCCACACAAAAAATACCACAAATTATAAATTTTCTGGCAATTTTTCCAAATATTAATTTTCTGGACTAAGTTATTCTCTTCATTTGGATAATAATAATAAATAAGTTAATAAATGTATGTATGTATTTTACACATGAACTTTTTTTTTTTTTTACATTTTTCGAATCCAGTTAACATTAATGGAAGCATATATGTGGTTTAATATAGGGAATATGAGCTTCTGTGCCAAGTTAGAAGTATATATTTCCCAATAACCCAGTTAATCTGGTAAGACTCAGATGTCCCAGCTTTTCACCAGCATTGAACGCAGCATTACCTGGTAAGAAAGTCTTAAATCACATTCACAGGCAGCTCATCGTATGACTACTTTTGAGACTCGTTCATCCCCATTCAGGACTCTGTGGTTACTTTAGTAAATATTTCATTACAAAGCAACACTTTGAGTAGTGTTATATCACATATTTACCTAACAAGGTTATTTAATGCTCTCAGTCAGAGCTGACCACTTATTTTCTCAAGACAGAAACAAGAGCAAGGTTTGAGCACCTCGAACTGAAGATGTGTTCAACATGCACAGACGCTGTTCACACCTGTTCACTGTGCGACATGTAATCTAACAGTCTGGCATAGAGCTTGGAAGTGATTTTAAAATTGTCTGAGAAAATGTGATTTGTTGTGTTATTAGGCCTGAAAAGGTGACATCACATTGCATCGCCCATATCACACAACAAGCTGAATACCTGTCGCTTCTGCTACATTTGTTTTCAGCGTAAATGAGGGCGACTTGTCATGTTTTAAAACCTTTAATGATAAAAAGAAAGAACAAAAACAGTTTATATGAGCTTTTGTTTCAAATTTAACACAACATAGGAAATAAATCACATCTGCTCATCCATTAAAGTAATTTAAAATAGAGAAAATCAGGAGACAAACTATTTTACATAAGAAGCAGAGCGCACAAAAAAAAAAAAAGGAGCAGCTGGGATTTTTATCTGATTGCATTAAAGTAAACCTGTTTTTTGTACTTTAAAGGCCACCGTACGTTTGTTGCAACTGCTGGAACAGATTCACCTCGTCATCAGATAAATATTGAAAAAAATGAACATAAAATAAAATAAACTGAACTTTGTGAACTACACCATTGTGTTTAACTGTGCACCTCTAGAGTTCATTCCAGATATAGGCAGCCGTGAGTCCTTCTGATCTTCATGAAGTTGTGTCAGAGGAGCTGTATGAGGTGTATCCACCTTGCCATCTGAAAATAAGTTTTTCACTGGACAACACATTTGTTGGGTTTCGCGGCCCGCCCCGTCAGCTTCATGTCGTATTCCACCTCGGCCTTCAGCGTGTTCCTCCTCTGCTGCTCCACCGCCTTCAGCGCCCTGGTCGTCCTCTGTTTCTCCTTCTTCGACAACCGTTTCGCCCTGCTGAACATCTTTTTGGTGTAGCACTTCCCCTGATTATCCAGAATTATTCTTTCAACGATTTCCAGCAGCTTCACCACTTGTCTGTCGTCCTTTGACTCGTTGTTGAAAACGTGGTATTTGTTGGCGAAACCGTCGACGAGGTTCTTCAGCGGCTCGCTCTTGGAAATAAACTGATTAATGGTTTGTTTCTTCAGCTTGTCTCCATGAGTGAACAGCAGTATTGCGTGTTTGGTGATGTCCTCACCAAAGGTTTCCAGGATGATCTTCAGGGTGTCCTCCTCCTCTTTGGTGAACCTCCCCAGCCTCAGGACCACCAGGAAGACGTGAGGACCAGGCGCGGCCAGAGAGAGGCACACTTGGATCTTCTTCAGCACTTCTTCGCTGGTGAAGTTGGTGTCAAAGAGCCCAGGCGTGTCGACAACCGCCACCGGTGTGCCTCGGACAGCCCCGTCCACCCGTTTACAATCGAGAGTCCAAGAAGTTGGACACGCCTCCGACTGGAACGCTTCTCTTCCCAGGATGGTGTTCCCTGTGGCGCTTTTCCCACATCCCGTCTTTCCCAACAACACGATTCGATAGGCGGCGCTGCCGTTTTTCTTCTTCGATTCTGCCAAAAACAAAAAAACAACAGCTTTGGTGTCAGGTTATTTTCAAGCCGTCAGCTTCTGCTGCTGATACCGACTAGATAGAAGAATGAACTCCAGGTTTTATCATTTCCAGTGGTGGGATGTAACTAAGTACAAATACTTTTCTGTACTTAAGTACATTTTTCATGTATCTGTACTTTACTTAAGTAGAATTAAATGTGGGTACTTTTACTGCACTACATTTTACATGAAGTATCTGTACTTTACTACACTATCCATCCATCCATCCATTTTCTTCCGCTTATCCGGGGTCGGGTCGCGGGGGTAGCAGCCTAAGTAGGGAGGCCCAGACTTCCCTCTCCCCAGCCACTTGGAGCAGCTCCTCTGGGGGAATCCCAAGGCGTTCCCAGGCCAGCCGAGAAACATAGTCCCTCCAGCGTGTCCTGGGTCTTCCTCTGGGTCTCCTCCCGGTGGGACATGCCCGGAACACCTCACCAGGGAGGCGTCCAGGAGGCATCCTAACCAGATGCCCGAGCCACCTCAACTGGCTCCTCTCGATGTGGAGAAGCAGCGGCTCTACTCCGAGTCCCTCCCGGATGACTGAGCTTCTCACCCTATCTCTAAGGGAGAGTCCAGACACCCTGCGGAGAAAACTCATTTCAGCCGCTTGTATCCGAGATCTCGTTCTTTCGGTCACAACCCAAAGCTCATGACCATAGATGAGGGTGGGAACGTAGATCGATCGGTAAATTGAGAGCTTTGCCTTTCGACTCAGCTCTCTCTTCACCACGACAGACCGGTACAGCGCCCGTTTCACTGCGGACACTGCACCTATCCGCCTATCGATCTCACGCTCCAGTTTTCCCTCATTTGTGAACAAGACCCCGAGATACTTAAACTTTACTACACTACATTTCTATAGTGGGTTGAGTTACAAGTTACATTCACGTTGCAGCTTTTTGATTTGTCGTTAGTTTGAAAGTAACGGATGTCGAGAGAGTTGATCCATTGAATCTCTGCAAAGTGGACAGGTAATATTAGACCTGCCTTCAAGAAGAATTGGACCAATGATGCATGTTCTAGTATATATTGTCATTGAGCTGGGAGCACCCACAGCACCACTAACACATCCATAATGGATTCCACCACAAAGATTCAGCCAGAAGATACACAACACCCATGCCCTTATTGAAAGATTATTGAAAGACTATTCAGTACAGCAGGACAGATTCTCTCTCCCAAAAACGCCAGACTGGACTCAAAAAACTTTGAAAACCAACTTCTTCTGAACTTGAACAAGAAATTCTTGCTGCAATATTAAAATGTGTCAGTTCGTGGATGTTAGGAGACAAGAGATGTCTCCAAATGCCTCGGCACTTGGTTCCAAGTTTTGAAAATGGTGTCAGGAAGTTAAAATATTGTTCACTTTTGACCCATTACAAGGTTGACGACAGTATTTTAACTAGAGTTGATGACAAACTGCGGTTGAATTTATCAGAGCCTGTTCCTTTGTTAGGTCTAATGCTCCTTTTTTCAGGCAGACAACTTTTACTTAAACACGTTTACTGAAGTTAAAATGACAAATTGGTTTTGCTTTGTGTAAAATAAAAACGTTCAAAGTTATAATCACTCATTATTCTTATTTTGCTGAATGACATTTAACTCTGCATGTCATCGCTGAAATTCTGACACACAGTCACAAGTCCAAGTGTGAACTGTGTCACAGAGTAAACACAATAAAAACATGTATTATCTGCAGCATTGATCATTAAACTGGCTCAACACTATTAATTACAGAAAATATACATACAGTATGCACACAAATGATGTAGACCATTGAATTAGGTAATACATTCAGCAAGTACTTTTACTTTAATACTTTGAGTATTTTCAAAAGCAAGTACTTATTTACTTTTACTTAAAGCTGCTATATGTAACTTTTCTAACAATATATTTTCAACATATTTCTTCACTCTGCCACTAGATTGATGTTAGAGAGGTAATCTCTGAAAAAAACTAAAAAAAATATTGTCCCCTTGCTTCTCCAGGTGGTAAATAAGCATTTCTAAAAAGAAAAAGTGACCCGCCATTTTCCAGCCAATAAAAACAAAGTTTGTAACCAGCCAATAAAAACCGAGCTTGAATTTGAATCAGCCAATAAAAACAGAGCTTGAATTTGAATTTCAACAGACCACAAGGGGGCAGAGCCATGGCTCTGAGGGGGAGGGATCAGAATGCTTTGCTTGTTGAAATTTTTTCTAAGTGCTGATGTTCTACAGAAACTGCAGACTTCACCTTTAAGTAAAAACATTAATATGGTACTTCTACTTTTACTAGAGTACATTTTTGTCTGTTTATTTGTACTTTTACTTAAGTACACTACACTGTTTGAGTACACTGTAAAAAATGTCCGTGAATTTAACAGTAAATGTCTGTAAAATGCTGACAGAAATATTTTGTAAATTGAAATACAGGAAAACAATGTTTAAGTAACAGGGGTGTTTTGTAAAATCTAAAACAAATTATTATTGTTATTTTTACATTACCAATATGTTAAAAAGACAACATTTTGTCATCGTAATTACTTATCGCTGTATTTAAAACAAAGAAAAACTGTGATTCTGAAAACAAAATAGTACAATTACATTTACAGCATAATAGTGTTAAATTTATCTTTTTTTCTGTTATTTTTACATTCAAACTTTTAACAATTCCAAGCAGCTCAGACACATCTTTACTATAATGTCAGCAAAATATATATATATTTTTAGGGGTTTAGCTTGTTAAATTTTAAAGAAATGCCCGGTTTCCACTCGCTGCTCGTTCACGCTTGTGACAGTGAAACTACCGTACGGTATTTTTTAAACATGTTTAAATTTTTTAAACATGATTTTTTAAATTCAGCTGATTTGACCATTATGTGCATTTACTGTATTAAGGAAAAGTTCAGCTAAGACACATCTTTGCTATAATTTTCAGCAAACAAATAATTGTTTTTAAGTGTTAATCTTGTTACAGTACTTCCGGGCACGCTCCTGTGGCCATTTGGCAGCCAATCCATTTTTGGCAAAACACCGGCCCACATTTCCGGGTTGTCTGCAGTGATGTTGTTTATAAAGCACCTTGATAGCAGTTTATCTGTTTTAACTGTGCTCTATAAATAAAGATGCCTTGACGTGTTACGCGACGCGTCAGCGGTGACGCATAATAGATGCGACATATACGGCGGTGCGACAAGTTCATAGATTTTTCCACTTTATTGGACATAATTGGACTGATGCGACATGTACGGCGGAAAATACGGTAATAAGAAAATCACTTAAACAACATATCATCCAATATTAGAATTTTGGGGGATTTATTCTGTGATAAAACCCTTTGGCGTTAGTTTGAGTGAGATGCTTTTTTTTATTATTATTATTTTATTTTTATTATTATTACAGTATTATTATTTTCATTAAAAAAAATTTTTTGTTTGTTTGTTTGAGTGTGCTGCTGTATGAGAGTGTCTGGTCAAGCAGAAGTCTTCTGTCTTGCTATTGGTCGGTTTAAGCGGACGGAATGGTGGAAATCCCCTTCACAGAGCTCCCACACCGGTACTGCCTGCACCTGCGGCCTTTTTGAAGTTTTGGCGAACACTTTGAAGTTTTGGCGAACACACACACTGGATCTTGCTGTGTGCGCGTGGGCTCATTAGTTGCCACCAGACATTAATACGTATTATTGTCCATGGTTCCCACCAGTACTGACGCCACAAAGCTGTGAGTGCCTGTTAGACGCTATTCAACAACAGAGTGACTATAGAGCATACTTTTTATTTTGTTTATGACGGGTGTATGATAATTTCCCTCAAAATACAATAATTTTAGGGCTCTAGTACGATAATCCTACATTTCTCACCTGGCAACACTGACGCGCATGCTCAGAACACACACACATACATCGCACATGCGCAGAGCCTCATTTTTGAGCGCGTTTGCTTGCTTCTCTTGGGAAATCTTAACAGATACCAGTAAGTATGTTTTTTAATCATAATGTATGAAGTTGGTTGGTATCAAAATGTTTAAAACAGGCGATGTGGATATTGACTCAGCTCGTGTTAGCTAACGGTAGAGCTAGCCAACTAATATAAGTCAACATACCTAGCTAGCGGCTAGCTACAATATAATTTTAAAATTTCGTTTGAGACAATTGTGCTTGCGCGTGCCGTGGAAGTTAACAGGTTTAATAACATTGAGTCTGTCTCTTAAAAGAACGCGGTTCTAGCGATTATCACGTACAGGCTAAAACTCTTTGCGAAAGTTGCTTTTAATCCGATTTTGTTAGATGCTACTCGCAAGCTAACGGTTAAGCTAAAGGCTAAGCTAGCGGGAGTCAACAGCGCCTCTATAGCGGCCACGAAGAGTAATTACAGTCACTTTGTGATAAAACAAGCAGAACATTTACACAGAATAGATGCTGAAACCTCTGCATTTAATGTAAAACAGCATCTTTTAAAGTTATTCTGTGCACTCCAGTTTATTTTAAATAAAACGTTTAAAATAACAAACAAGAAGCATCTTTTGACTTTGTTTTCACAAAAATCAAAACAAAGATGGCAGAACAGATTTGAACATGTCACAGGACAACAAAATTGATAAAAATCACAGATTTTTAATTAAAGTAATATATTTAATGTTATGCTGAGCACACAGTGCAAGCGATGATTTGGAAGACGTCAAAATGAAACAATTTAAATCCAGAATATTTGACTATTGTGCTCCAAATAGATTATAAAAGTAATAATTTTTCTGGTTTGCAGGAAGGAGATGAAGACCAGTTTGGAGAAGTACGAGATGAACACTCAGATGAAGACCGTGAAGGAGAGGAAGCATGTGTGACCTGACCACTACACTTACAGCCAATGTAAGTGTACCCTGATGCATGATCAATAATCCAGGTAGAAAAATGTAAAAAAGCACAGAAGATCAACATCATCAGACCAGGACTCTGTAGTCTACACTCATCTACAGGCCAGCGGTCACTCTTTCAGGGATGAAGCTGTTCACATCCTTGATAGAGAGGAACAATGGTTTGAGAGAGGAGTAAAGGAGTCCATCTTTGTGAAAAGAAACCGCCCATCATTAAACAGAGGTGGAGGCCTCCGGGTTCAACTGTCCCCCTCTTACAATGCTGTTATTGCTTGTATCACTCAGCCCTCTGTGAATAGCAAACAACCATCAGGGTGCTAATGATCCATCGTTAGGCTGATGGTCCTCCTTGATCATGTGAGCAGCTGGTTTCGGCGGTCATCAGCCAACTGGTTGATCCACTGTGAGAGGGTGCTATTTATAAGACTGAGCTGAATACAGCAGCTCAGACTGAGGAAGTCTTTTGGACGAAAGACAAAACGTTTCTACATTTATTTATTTTTTTGACTGTCCAGAGGACCAGACTTAGCTTTTTTAGATTTTTCTACCTGGATTATTGAGCATGCATCAGGGTACTTTTTAAATCCAACAGATTTGACCATTACGTGAATTTATTAAGGAACGGTTAAGCTCAGGAACCCTTGTGCTATAAAGTCAGATAAGAATTTTTTTTTTTTAAAGGTAAAGTTTTTTTTTTCATGATGTTAAATTCCTTTTTGTTCCAACAGCTTTCTGCACAACGAACTGACCCTCACTGAAAATAAGATTCACCTGACTTTGAATTTCAGTGATAAAAGTTATTGCAAATTTTGTCCCCAAAAGCTTTGGAACATACAGATGTTTGTGCTCCAAATAAATTATAAAAGTAATAATTTTTCTGGTTTGCAGGAAGGAGATGAAGACCAGTTTGGAGAAGTACGAGATGAACACTCAGATGAAGACGGCATGTGTGACCACTACACTTACAGCCAATGTACGGTAAGTGTAGTGTTCTTGTCATTATTCAGTACTTTAGCCTTTTTATTCAGACATTTATTTTTATTGTTAATTAATTCCTGTTTTTGTAGCTCGGAGAAACAGGTGATGTGATGACTATGAAGAAAAAAGATTTACATCCTAGAGACATCGATGCCTTTTGGCTCCAGCGTCAGTTCAGTCGTTTCTAGCACTTTGAGATTTTTGTTAATGAAAAGTGCGTTGTAAATTAAATTCATTATTATTCTTATTATTCTATGACGATGCCATTGTCTCTCAAAAGAAAGCTGATGAAGTCTTAGAAATCCTCAAGGTTTGTCTGGCAACATTTGTTGATAGTTGACACACACACACAGATCTTTTGGACACCCCTTTTCTCCTGTTTTACAGACTGCCAGTGATGACAGAGAATGTGAGAACCAGCTGGTGCTGTTGTTGGGCGTCAACGCATTCGATTTCATTAAAATCCTCCGTCAGCACCGTCGCATGAGTAAGTCAAGTCTGGCTGGATGAAAGTTTGCCACAACGTTCTGCCATATTGTTTTTATTTTGAAATTGTTTGTGTCTTTTCACATACACACAGTTCAGTATTGTACCATGCTGGCGAGCGCTCAGAGTGAAGCATAAAATGAACGTATCATAGGGAAAATGGAGTCGGATCAGGAGCTGTCAAAGATTCTCTACCAGCTTCAGGAGACAGAGAAGGAGGACATAATTCGGGTAAGAATTCCTGTTTGTGAAGTTATGCCATAAAACCATTTGTCTGTGTGGACCATCACAGCTCGGTTTTGTTTTCTAGGAAGAGCGATCTCGCAGGGAGAGTGTGAGGAAGTCTCGCGTTGATGACTTGGAAGCATTGGACGTTGGCCATGGAGAGGTAAATACTGTCACATTTTCTATAGAGACATACACTTGATGGAAATGTGCCAGACTATTAAAGCTGTCGTGTTCTCCTACAGTCAGTGGTGCCTCGACAGCTTCTGGACCTTGAAGACTTGACCTTCACTCAGGGTAGCCATTTCATGGCCAACAAACGTTGCCAGCTCCCAGATGGCTCTTCGTAAGCAACGCAAAGGTTATGAAGAGGTTCATGTGCCTGCCCTGAAGCCTACACCCTTTGCTGACAATGAGGTTTGTTGATATTATCACTCGGTATACATACTACATACATACAATCATACATCATACATACATACAACATAAATGCTACATACATACATGTAACATACATACTACATACATACATACATACATACATGCTACATTCATACTACATACATGCTACATACATGTTACATACATACTACATACATACATACTACATACTGGTGCATGCTACATACATACATGCTCCCTCCTTACATACATACTACATACATGCTACATACATACATACTACATACATATATCATACATACATACAACATGCATACATACATACAACATACATACAAACATACATACATACAACATACATACATAATACATCATACATACATACATAGTACATGCATACATACTACATACATTCATACTACATACATACATACAGAATACATACATACTACATACATACATACTACATACATGCATACTACATACATATAGAATACATCATACAACAAACATATAGAATACATCATACAACAAACATACAGAATACATATATATACTATATGCAACATACATACTACATGTACACAACATACATACTTTTACTAATGTGTTTTTCCTTCGCTCTTTTAAATGTATTTACTGAAACTTAATATTGTTGTGTTCAAATTAAAAACAGTATTGGCAAACTAAGCCCATTTCTTTATTTTTTTAGGACAGTCCTGCTTTGCTGCCAGACGGTTTATGCTGAGTTTGGATCGGAACATTGTGCATGGCAACATCCCTTCCTTAATTTCTGCCCTTTGCATGATGTTTGGCAGCTATTACTCCTTCAACATCCACTACCCATCAGACCTTGCATCAACTCTGGAATGTCTTCAGAGGTGAGTTACCGTACTCTTCTCTTTATTGGTTTGTCAGTCAGTCATCTTGCACTTGTTACAGTTCCTATCTCAAGGGGTCAATGGGCAAGAGGTGAGATACACCCTACTAGACATGTTGCTATTCTATCATATGGCTCATATCATATTTGTTTGATCCTATTGACCCTTTGCACATGATGTCATGCACCCCAAAAGACCGCCCATCTTCGCCATTATGGACGTCAGAAACAATCTATTGTTAGCGTATTCTCTTGGTAGTCAAAAAAGAGACATTTGATGGACTCACAATACAAACCCATGCACACACACACTCTTAGACACACAATCCTAAAAGCAAAAAGTCCACATTACTCACACACGCTCTGACTGGGGGGCTGAAGGTTTATCTAACGAAAACCCTTACTGTATATCAATTATGTCCTCTGATTTTTTTGTTTGTTTTTGTATTTCTTTAGGTGCTTCTTTGGAATCAACCAAGAAAAAGGCACTAAAGTTGAAAAGACCCGCACATCCCGTCTTCACGTGAATCCCAGAGTCCTCACGTTAATCCAGGAGCTCTCAGATCATGAGTGGCGTGATGTCTGAATACGGACTAAACCTGTGAGTTACAATGCAAAAAAGATAAACAATTGTTACAGTGTCATTGCTGTTTTTTTTTTTTTTTTTTACATACTATACATCAGTGTACGGTATAGATCTTTTGATTTTGTTAGAAAAGCCTGTAAAAGGTTAAAGGTTTTGTATTGTTAAAATATGAACACACGGCAGTTATGTGTGACATTGGTTATAACTTGTAAGTAACTGAAATACAAGAAACAGAGCTGTAAATGTGGCTGAAGTTATTTTGTACGTTTTCACAGACAGTTGGGCTATTCTGGTATTTTGGTTTAATTAAAAAAATTGGAAACACTAAGTATAAAACAGAAATGTTTCATTACGTTTTTTGAAGCTGTTCTTATTTTTTACATTTTCGTTTTTTACATAAACGGATGAGAAAAACTTTTAGTTTAGTTTTAATTAATTAAGTTTTAATTTAATTTAATTTTAGTATTTGAAAGTCATTCTAACAAGTTTTATTTTTCGTATTTCACTAATGCTGAGTATGTGAAATTTGTTTGGGTAAGTCTTGTTTTGTTTGTAAAACAGTGACATGTTCATGCTAATTTGCTAAATAAAAATGCTAAAAAAAATTAAAAAAATACTGTATATTTTTTATAAAAATAGCTGACAATTGTGGTTATCAGAATAAATCTGTAAAAAAAAATAAAAAAAATTGTACTTTTTACAAAAAAAACCTGGCAGCTGTGGTTGCCAGAATAAATCTGTAAAAAATACTATGAACACGTAAACAGTTTTACAGTTAGTTGTAATTTCAACAGTTTTAATATGTAGAATTTCCAAGAAATATTGTAAACTTAAACAGATTTTAAATGTACATCTAAGTAAAATAATCTGTAAAATTTACTGTTTGATTTGTATTTTTTACATTAAAATATTGTAAAAAGTACATTGAAAATGTATTTAAGTTTACAAAATAGCTTGTTAATTGTACATCATAAAACTGTTGAAGTTACAGCTAACTCTGTACAACTGTTTACATGTTCAGTGTATTTTTTACAGATTTATTCTGGCAACCACAGCTGCCAGTTTTTTTTCGTAAAAACTACGGATTTTTTTTTACAGTGTACTTTCTCCACCACTGATAATTTCTATGAGTCCTTGAGATCCAGTTGGACCTTATTAGCCGTTAATGCCAACTTTATTTAAATGTCACTGTTGACCAAAGGGCTTCACAAACAAGGTCAGCAATAAAATAATTGAAAGATCAACCATTAAAAACAAATATAATAAAGTATGATAAGAACAAACTAAAACAAGAACATGACCTCAGATGTACACATGGAAGTCTAACCAAACAGGAGTTAAAAGCCAGAGCAAACAGTGAGTGTTTAGGCGGGATTTAAAGGACTGTACAGATTCTGGAACAATCTGCCCATTGATATTCGTTCTGCAGAGTCTAGGGGCTGCCACAGCAAAAGCCCAGGCAGGATGGAGAAAAGTTTCAGGAGTGATTTGCAACAAAAGGGTGTCAGCAAAGGTCATAAGAAAAATTTACTAGCTATGTTGTATGGTCTGAAGACAGAGACACTGACAAAAAGACAGGAGACTGAATGGGGAGTGGCAGAAACGAAGATGAGGCTCCCAGGAGTGACAAGGATGGATAAGATTAAGAATGAGATCATCTGAGGTACAGCACATGTTGAACAACTGGGAGATAAAGTTAGAGAGACCTTCCAGACTGAGAAGGTTTGGAGTCTGACATGTCCTGAGGAGGGACAGTGGGTATATTGGTAGAAGGATGTTAGAAATGCAGCTGCTGGGAAAAAGACAAGAGGAGATACATGGATGCAGTTAGAGAGATGGAGGTAGTTGTAGTGAGGACAGAGTGAGCTGGAGGAGGACGGCTCGCTGTGGAAACCCCTGAAGAGGGAAATGCCGAAAGAAGAAGAGGAATGAAAGCTTTTGCTTTGGCTGACGTAAGTGATAAAAACTAACTCCTCCTAACGACCCCACTCTCAACTAAACCTTTTCAAGTCAGATAAGCCTAATTTAATCATTTAGACTTGAAAGAACCGGACTGGAACATGTCCTAATGTTTCATCCAGAGGTTTTCTGCAACCCGTTTGTATAAAAGTGGACCAGAACACCTGCATGTTTTCAAGATCTGCTGGTAAAAGACCTGCAGGTCATATGAACCAAACAGGAAATCTTAAAAATACAGATTTAAATGGTCATAACATACCACACAGGTTATAAATCTATAAGATGAGGTTGTTGTTGTTTTTTATGTCCAGAGGACCAGACTTGGCTTTTTTAGATTTTTCTACCTGGATTATTGAGCATGCATCAGGATATAAATTGAGACCTTCTAAAATGAAATGTAAAGCATGTGAAGACAAAAGGACAATCCTTTAAGACATTGTTTTGGTCTTTATTTCAAATTTTAAAGTGGGGCAAGAAATTACAGAATCATTGTAAAACATTTATTAATTTTAGATTTACACAAATCAACCAGAAAACGCACCAAAATTAAAGAAAACCATTGACGCTTAAACAAAGTAAATTCATTGGTAGTTATTAACAGTGAACTGCCTCTTCCTCTGCGGCCTTCTTCCATACAAGGCTTTAAAAACCATTTGAGCATGCAAACATGGATTCAAGTTTTAAAAGAGGTTTCTAAAGTTTGGAAGTTTTTCTAGAAGAATCATTTGAAGCTGCCATCATCCTCTGCTGAGCCAAAGCACGGAGTTAAAAGTTCCCAAGAGATTTCCTACCAGTCACATAGAACAAGCTCAGACAGTACAAGTAATCAAGAGTTACTTTCTGCATTTCTTTCGTACTTGTGAATTTAAAATGCCTACAAATAAGTTTTTTTTTTTTATGGGGTCATATTTTACTCCATCAGTCATAATCTAGTGTAATAAATGATTGAATCTATATACTGTACAGGAAAGCCTGTCAGTAAAAATATGTTAAAATATTTATCACATATGTACATAAATTCACCGAACGGGTTCTGATATGGAAGAAGATCTTTGGTATGTCCTGTCCATCACGCTTCACTGCACATGGCAGCCTTCATTGACTTTTATCGCCAAAACTCCAATGGCAGCTCCGGCAGCAGCTCCGACGGCAACTCCGACCGCTGCGCCGATTGGACCCCCAGCCAGCCCCAACAGGCCTCCAATGACAGCGCCACAGGACGCGGCCACGGCGATGGTTGGCGCAGCCAGGAAGGCGTTGGACTTCTCAGCTCGGCTGCGAGCTTCACAGTCATACCTCATGGTCAGCTTGTTCTCCTCTCTGTAGAAAGCGCTCCCCGAGTATTTGGCTCTGAGCACCTCCAGCTCCTTCAGCCGTTCTTCTTCCATTTCCTTCAGGATTCGCTCCTTCTCCTTCAGTATGGCGGCCTCCGCTTTAACGAACATGTCATTGGAGTAGTAGCCTCCACCGTTGCTCCTGATCATCTCATCGATCTTGTCCAGCAGCTGCCAGGTTTGCTTGGGATCTTTGATCTCATTGTTGAAGACGTGGTACCGGTTGAGGCATTTGTAGATTAGGGCCTTCAGGTCTGGGCTCTCAGAAATGAAGCTCTCAATGGACTGATGCTTCAGGTGGTCTCCGTGTGTGAACAGGACCATCGTGTACCTGTCTGCAGCTTCTCCAAAAGTGGTCTGAATCATCTTGACGGTGTCCTTCTCCTCCTTGGTGAACCTGCCCATCTGGAGAACCACCAGGAAGGCGTGAGGACCCGGAGAAGCCAGGGAAATGCACATCTTGATCTTGTCCAGCACTTCATCCTGAGTGAAATTGGTGTCGAAGAGACCCGGTGTGTCGATGACAGACACCGGCCGGCCATCAATCACTCCCTTGGCTTTTTGACAGTCGCCCGTGAGCGAAGATGGGGACATGTCCGACTCGAAGGCCTCCCTCCCCAGGATGGTGTTTCCTGTTGCGCTCTTCCCCACTCCGGTCTTCCCAACCAGAACAATCCTCTTTTCCTCCACTTTTATGCTGCTCCCGAACCCTGTCAGACAGAAATATACTGTTCATAATCCAAAGCTGCACTGTCGGAAGTAACGCAATGGAAACTAATCGGAGATACGGTAACTATTATAAAGCACATTAATAATCAGGTTCTCTTCATGTGCTGGAAGCACTTCTGTAGAACAACCAGAAAATCAGCATTGACTTGGAATGATGCTACATTTGGGTGTACTCCAACAGGTCCAACTTCATACTCTTCATCTGATGGTCAGGTGGAATGCAAATGTTATGAAAGTGGTAAAAGTCAAGCCTCAAACAGGTTTTTGTTAGTTATGTTACATAAGATGTGTTTAACTGTTTTGTTAACATAGAAAGGGGATGACCAATGTGCATCCCAAGGGCCATTTGCAGGAGCGATTGGAGTGCTTGGAGTGATTTGTTGCCCATGACTGGAGTTGAAGAATGACATAACTTTGGTCTGCAGACTTAGTGAAAAATGCAGAAGTAGACCTGTGCAAATTTAATAGTGATACTTTATATGTGTAATTTTGTACAATACAAACCTGTGGTTATGATTATTGCTATACTTTTTTTGTTCCATTACATGGTGCAAAGCACCACAAACATTTACTGACTCCAACCAAAAGTAGACTTTTGGATAATCATTCAAAAATCTGCAGCTGACTTAATAACTGATATAGGGAAATTGGACATTTTTTAAGCAATAAAGTGATAGACATTGGTCAAGGCCTGGGATCACAACTAGTGCTGTTGACAAACAGGGTGCTGGCGGAAATTGTGCTACAATAACCACAAAAGAGGGAAATGTGTCAGGAGACAGAAGAAGAAGAGGAAAGTGAAGAATGTAGGACTGAGGGTTGCAACTCTAAATGTTGGGACAATGACAGGAAAAGGTAGAGAGCTGGCTGACATGATGCAGAGAAGGAAAGGTAAATGTTTTATGTGTCCAAGAGACCAAGTGTAAGGTCAGCAAGGCTTGCAGCATTGGAGCAGGGTTCAAACTGTTTTACCATGGTGTGGATATAAAGATAGAAAGAGAAATGGAGTAGGGGTGGTCCTGAAGGAGGATTTGGCAAATAATGTAGTAGAGGTGAAAGGAGAGTCAGATAGGGTGATGTGTCTGAAGGTAGAAGTAGAAGGTCTGATGCTAATCATAGTCAGTGGTTATGCTCCACAGGTTGGATGTGATGGGGAGGAGAAAGATACATTTTGGAAAGATTTGGATGAAATGATAGAGAGTATTCCCAGAGAGGAGAGAGTGGTGATTGGAGCAGACCTGAATGGACATGTTGGTGAAGGAAACAGAGGGGATGAGGAAGTGATGGGTAGGTTTGGTGTCAAGGAAAGAAACCAGGAAGGACAGATGGTGGTGGATTTTGCCAAGAGAATGGAAATGGCTATAGTCAATACCTATTTCCAAAAGAGGGAGGAACATAGAGTGACCTATAAGAGTGGAGGAAGGAGTACACAGGTCGACTACATTCTGTGTAGAAGAGGAAACCTGAGAGAGATTGGAGACTGTAAGGTTGTGGCAGGGGAGAGCGTGGCCAGACAGCATCGGATGGTTGTGTGTAGAATGACTGTTGTTGCGAAGAAGAGAAAAAGAGTAAAATCAGAGAAGACCAAATGGTGGAAGCTGAAGAAGGAAGAATTTTGTGAGAAATTCAGAGACGAGCTGTTAAAGACTCTGGGTGGTAAGAGAGCTTCCAAATGACTGAACTACTACAGCAACAGTAATTAGAGAGAGAGGTAGATACTTGGTGCATCATCTGGACAGAGAATAAAACTAAAATAAATTAAACAAGTGTACCGGTACATATTTTTGGATTATCCTAAAGGAACATTTTTGAAGCTCGGGAGCACGGTGCTTTCATCTTGACAGTTTTGTCTACCATATGAAAATGTTTGGACACTCCAGAATGTTTCATATATCCCACAGAGGCCACATGTTGCAACACCATGTTTGTACAGGAGCTCGTAGGTGAAAAAAAAACCAAACACAATCTTTAGGGGATTTTTTTTCGTTTGCTTAACACATCCAGAAGCCAGTTTAACCAGCATATACTTTTTTTCTTTAAGCCTGAGATAAGCTTACCTTCCAGTTACGGTACTTTTGGGAAATGTTGATACTACAGCAATCTTTCTTTAGATAAATCATAAACTAATCATCACTATCACCCAAAGATTAGCTGAGCACAGGTTTTCCACCCTTATTTGGAAGTGCTACTAAACTTAAATTACATGTAAAATATAGGTTTAAATATCTAAAAATGACTGCAGACATTAAAAAGACTGCACTAATGCGTTAAAAGAAACGGGCTATTTATTTTAGATATCCATAATTCAATTTGTTTTCCTCCAAAATGGTCAGATATCTTATACTTCCACAGGACAAATTACATTTTCTTCCAACATATGTTTCTCTTTCAGCTGCAAATTTCTACAACTGCATGATTAAAATTGTGGATATTTTAAACTGAATTCAGAGAAACTCATATTTCAAATATGGCAAGCCAGATAACTTTTTTTGGTAAATAAAACTCTATTGTAATACCGGTAGTAGAAAAAAACTATTGTAGAAGAATTTCTTCTTGTAACTCTACTCTTCATCACTGTTGAGTTGTGCTTTTGTTTGTTTTAGAGGAGAATCAGAATGATGCAGCTCTGAATGTTATCTTTGACATTTTGTTTGACCACCTGAGTTCTTGTCATTTTTTTCTCCTGAATGCATCACATGGTTTTCTAATCTGAGGTCACAACTTCACTAAACCAGCATGGTTTATTCAAATGTTGCTGCTCCACAGGTTAAATCTGAATTATTATTATTAAAGCACCATTTTACAATAGAAGACAAAACCTAAAAAGGTTAAACTGAAAACAAAACATTTAAAATACTGATTGTGAAACAAGGTTTATTCACACAGAAAACAAACCATATTTTAGTATTTTAGCAGATAAAGTTAGGTTCCTGCTCCAGTGTGCTCATTTGAAAAAAAATAAAAAAAAATAAATAAATAAATAAATAAATAAATAAATCACACCAATGACCACCGCAGTACAAACAGAAATTATAATTAGAGAAAAGTTATTTCCTGTGAAAATGCAGTGTTATTGCTGAAAGCTGCTGGAGAAGCTTAAAAGGTTTTATCTCTAAACCTAATGAGAGTTAAATTTGAACAGCTAGTTGATGAAAGCAGAAAAATAACAGTGGAAATGTGTAGAAAAAGCTGAACAGGGCAGAAATAAGCCAAATAAAATGAAATATGCGGAGAGACTGAACGGATTACAATAATGATAATAATAATAATAATAATAATAATAATAATAATAACCAAACAAACTGAAATTATCATAAAAAGCTGAAAGTAGCAACAACAAAAAATGAAGCTGAAACAGCTAAAGATAACTCTGAAGTAAGCAGAAAGGAGCATAGAAAGTTGAAAATGTTCAAAAGAATCACAAAAGGTGGAAAATGGCAGCAAGAACGGCTAAAATTAGCAGACAAACCAGAAAAGCTGAAATGAGCAGTAAAAAGATGTAAAACAGCACAAACTGAAAGATGTGAAGATTTCTCATTTTCAATGAGAGAAACATGGCTGAAAAAAACAACAACAAATATGTCAAAAAGTTAAAATTGCACGGACTCCAGATGTCATAGCAGGAATGAACTGAATGATTTGATATATGAATTGTTGAAATGGCACGAAATATAAAGAAAAATGATCTCTGTAGTGTGAATGCTTTACAAACATTAACAATAAAACTCATGGAATGGAAGAAAACATTTTTCTTCTGGATCTTCAGCCATTTCCTGTGACTTTAGTGTTTAAAACATTTTAAACTAAATCTATAAAGTTAGTCTAAGTGTGCTCCAACTTTGATTTAACGTTGTTTTTGTTGTAAAGTAGTTTTCCACAGGACTCACCCTCTGTAGGCGCCTAACATAGAAAAATGCTGTGGTCAGCAGAACATCAGCTGTTTTATTCACCGCTAAGATTTTAAAGAAAAGAAAAGATAAAACAAAACCAAAGGGCAGTCGAACCAGTTTGCAGGAATGGAGCGAGAAAGTCACAAGAATTAAAAGTGAATTCCTCTCCGTCAGGGTGTGACTGTTCATTAAACTGCATTGCATGACTCTCACTGACATTTCTGTTCTCACAAGGAAATAAAAAAACACTGAACATGACTGCCAGGCATTTGTGCACCGTCACTGTGACAAGAAAAACAGTATAAAGTAATACGTTTTTAATTTGATTAAATATGAATTTGCTTAGTTAACAAAATATATTAATAAAACACATGATTGTTTTTCTCATTAATCAAAAATAATCCGGTAAAACATAAAATCAGTCAATGACTGCAGCATAGTGCAAGATTTGATTAAATTTTAGATGAAATATTTTCACCTGCTGCTGAAAAGCAAAAAACATAGGCGATATAATGGTTTTTGTCATTGCCTGAAAATGCATGTGTTAGCAAAATATTCCATTAAGCAGTGAACAGATATGAATGAAACAGGTGAAATCCCACATCAGCTCTTGAAGCCTGTCAAGAATTCCTGTGTTTTCATTCTCACATTTGACTGCTATGAGGCTGTGCATGGATTTCTGATTATTGGGAGAAAAAAAAACAATTTTAGCTTAAAAAACTGTTAAAAGAAAATACAGAATAACAATAATAATAATAATAATAATAATAACAATGAATTCAATTTTTAACGCACTATAACCATCATAAGCTGCAGCAACTGGATCAAAACCAGCAGTGGGAGAATTCAGGAACTTTAAGAAAAACTGGTGATGGATTCTGGAAAGATGGAACTCAGGTCCGATAAACTGAGACCCATCAGGTTGAACCAGCCTCCCCCCCCCCCAGTCTGCAACTACCACTGTGAGATTTGAACTCATGTTCCCAAACTCAACTCTTGTCTCATAAAAGTTCATTTAAAGTCAGTTTTAATTATTATTTAGGGTTATTTATGCAGGAAAACATGTGTGCGCTTAGAAATCATGCTATAATCGTTTTCCAGATTAACCATGCGAGAACACCTATTTTCTTAGAAGCCCACCCCCCCCCATTGAAATACATTCTTAAGATAGTTTTCATTCTTGACTGCTTCATGTTTTACCCTGAAGATGAGTTTGTTATAATCTGAAATGTCTGAGATGATGAGGCTGTTGAGAAGAACACAACCAGAACCCATTGATAAAGTCTTACAGCACTGTAACCTCTAAATCAGAGCTATTCAACTGGCGGCCCGGGGGCCAAATCAGGGCCATGATGTGCTCAGTTCTGCCCACAGATGGGTTCATTTTTAAATAAAACTTGATTTTAAAACCATAAAACAAACAATAATGGCAATAATTACTGGATGTCGGCCCCTGGAGCTCTTGGCTTTCAGTGACCGTGGCCATTTAATCTAAATCATCAGATTTAAATTCATCCATCAAACTAAAAACACTTTCCACACCCTGAAGCAGCTGTTTCTTACCTGAGTAATTAGCACCATACATGTTGAAAGCTCCTGCCTCTGTGCTCCTCGTCTTGACAGAAACCACCAGTTTCTTTTCAAACGCTGAGTTCTGCACTACCAGTATGTAAAACTAAACAACGCAGGTGATCTGAGCTTGAAGATCAAATATGTACTGGTCGTTTCAGCTCAGCTCAGACCACTGACGGCTCTAGAACCAGCCCTGTCTGCAGAATGCCTTAAAACCACCCCCCTGCCGTGTCTTTAGCGACGTGAAATTCAGGTTACAGCAGGTTGGCGAGTCGAACTGAAACAAACAATGAAGCACACACGCATACACACACAAAATTGCACCTGTGACACCTGTCAGTGACCTCGTTTCAACACATCAACCATTAACAGTTGAGTTACCTGAAGAGCAGCAGGACTGACGATTGCTTTAAACTGAAATGAGCCTCCTTTCAGTCAGAACGAGTAGTTTCAGATGAAAAATATATATAGGGATTAATAATAAAATAAATACTTTAAAGTGTGAGGCTTCTGGTTCTCCTCTCCCAGTCTCCAACTACAGAAGCAGCAGGTGTTCCCCATCTGTCACAGCTGCAGCGGCCATCTTGATGACCCAGAGCGAAAAGCTTAAAGCCCTGGCTAGGACATGGAGAGCTGGCGCAGAATTTAAAACTTTTTTGGATGGATTATAGATATTTCACACATTTTTTTGTACTTTGGTACATGCTGAAATTGGCATAAACTGGTATGTGAAGGATTCGGATGGAAAGACAGGTAGGAGGTGAGGCAGACATGGATTTTGAGGGGTGGAAACCCGTAGGTAGTGGGAAAGGACAAGGACGAAATAAAATGGAGGCAGCCACAGTAATAAAAGAGAGTTGGAAGGGAGCAGCTCGGATGAAGAAACGACAGTAAGAAAAGCAGTGAGGGATGAATTTAAAATATTAAAACGAGGAAGAACAGGATAACACTTACACTTTTACTATTTTATGTTTATTAAATGTTTCAATGTTTTAGTGTTTAAATGGTTACTGTTGCACCGAGGGACTGAGAGAAACGTAATTTCAATCCTGTGTATGTCCTGTACATATTGCAGTTCTGACAATAAAGTTGACTTTGACTTTGACTTAACACAAGCCCCATTTTGATATCAAAAGAAATAAAAAAAGAAGATTGGGGATGTAGCAATGGTGAAGATGTTAAGAGATGGAAACTTATTAGTGTCATGTAAAACTGAAGAACAAAAAAGTAAGACTAAAAAGTTTCACAGAGTTACAGTGGGTATTCAAGTGGTTGAAGATTTAGATAAAAAGAAACATTATTGGTGCAAATGTAAACAACTTGAAGAGACTGTCAAGAAATGTTAATGGGGAGAGAGTATGTAGTCTGTCAGTTATGATCAAGTTTGATGAGACAGTCTTGCCAGCAAACAGCAAAATAGGATATATGAATTTTCAGGTCAGGCCTTCCATCCTAACACCATTTTGCTGCAAAGTGCCAGAGATATGGCCACATTGCAGCAGCGTGCAAAAGAAAGATGTCCAAAGTGGGGAGAAGACCATAGGATAGAAGAATACAAAGAAGAAAAGAAGTTCTGTAACTGTAGAGGCCAACAGAGTTGCTTAAGGGTGTGTGTGTGTGAAGTGAGTAAAACAGCAAAAGAAATCCAACAGGTTAAAATAACTAAAAACACCACATATGCAGAAGCAGTCAAAATTGTAAAAAGACAAAAAAACAAGAGAGACAGAACAAACATTGAGACAAAACCCACAAGAAAGCACTAGTAAACAACAAACAGAGGAAAATATCACAATGTCAGATGAAAACTTAACATGATTCATAGCGTGTATCATCAACTGCACTGACCAGGCCAAAAATGAAATGGAGAAAATGAAAATACTGGTGAGAGGAGCTGAAAAGTTTTTGGGGTTCAAAGAGGGATCTTGGGAAACGGTTGCAAACAAGCCAGGAACACCAGGTGACAATAAACAGTAGGATTATACTGCAGTGAAATGCAATAAATTTAATTTCAAATGGACAGGAACTTAAAGGTTATACTGAATGACTTAACGAGAAACCAGATGTTATTTGCATACAGGAGACATGGTTAAAACCAACTTTAGATTTAATTATTATATATTGTTGCATGAAGCTGCACTGCTCTAATTATGACCCTTGACCCGTATTCATCTTTCAGACTCCCCATGAATCATGTGCTTTAAAATTACCTCTAACTTCAATAATGTCTGATGTTTTTCTACACATTTCTCGTCAGGGACACAGAGTCAGCTACAGTCTGACAAATGTTTACTTATTCTTCCTCTGTTTCTAAGAAAGAAAAACAAATCATTAATGAAGTTTGTTTTATTTGATTAACAAGTGTGAACATGAATAATTTGATTGCTGTCAATCATTATAATGAAATCCTGTAAAATATTACAATGTGGATAACATATTTCTCTGTTCTGTTTTACAGAAAGTGATTATTCCTTCAGAGACACCTGTCATGAGCAGTTTTTGAGCTGAAGCTGTTTTCTTCAGAGGGGAGTCACAATGTTCCCTAGTTAGTCAAAACAATATCATCAGAGCTGTTGTTTTGCACAAAGATCCTTTGTGTAAAAAGCAGTTCGCCTTGGACCCTCGGACTGAGTAGATCGTCTCCGGCTCCGAACCGGAAGATGGTTCGTCTGTGGACCATATCAGAGATGTCACGCCAAGGTCCACTCGTTCAACTCCTGAGCAGATAAACATGTCGCTCAGCTACAATTGTTAGAAGTAAATAACTGCAGATGATGAAGCCTTTTTCCACTGCAAGACTCACGTTCTTGGCTTGAAGTCCAAACGTGCAGAAGGTACCGATGGACGGCGTACCTTTTCATCAGCGGTTGCCCTCAGACCCAGGAAGCTGTCACAGTGATGATCAGCGACCTTGGACCGTTCCTGGCGAGTACTGTACTCCTCATTGTGTCTCTGGTCTGATCCACCAGAGAACCCCAGAAAGACGAGTGACCTGGTGCCTTCAACGCTGACCTGGTAAGGAGCAGAAACCTGGTGACACGATGCCTTGGTCTGGTTATGCTATTTATAAGCTGATGCATCTTGGAAAGCATTTCCTGGTTTGCAGTGATGATAAATGACTTTATCTGATCAGATTAACTAACTTCTTTCCACCAAAAATCCAAAGTTACTATTTGTTAGAATGGCCAATCTTTGTCTAAATTCATGCGCGTATAAAACTGAAATAATTCCTGCTCAAAGAGTCAATTTTGCCTTAGATAAGAAAATTAAGCCTTGATTGATTCATTGTTATTGTTTGTTTATTATTGATGTTGATTTTAGTTAGATTATTATTGTAATAAAACTTCAAAGACAACTTTGGTCTCTTCATTCAGACAAATATTCATGTGTTATGATATAAAACTCCCTGTAATTAATGGATTCTACTTCAGTGACTGATTCTGATGATTAAAGGGTGAATAAGTTGTTGTTGGTCAGTAAACTGACCAGCTGATGCCCCACTTTAACGAGAGCTAAAGAAATAAAATAAATGTAGTGAAGGGGATGGAGAAAGTGTCACCCTTCTTTCTCCAGCTCTCTCCTTCTTATTGCTACAATAATCATCACCATCATCGTCGTCATTATTATATGATAGTTTAAGAAGGGATCAACAAGAAGGAAGTGGAGGAGGGTGTATAATATTCATAAAACAAGGCATACACTATCACATTAGAAAAAGGTAAAGAATTGAAATATGTAGTAATCGAAACTTGGGGAAATGAAGGAAATTGAATTATAAAAAATTATCTTACATGTAAAACATCACTGGAGTTGATGGAGGAGGTGATGGAATATCTGGAAGGGAGAGTAATATGGTGCAGGGACTTTAATGCTAATAGCACAATATGGGGGAAATGCAATGATAAAAATGGACAGATTATTGAAGAAATGATGGAAAATAAAAATTCAGTATGCATTAATGACGGGAGGGGAACAAGAGTAAATGTAAAAACAGGAACAGAGTCTGTCATAGATTTAACAATAGCATCAAACTCTGGCTGGTGTCTGTGAGTGTGACATTGATTAAAAACAACAATCGTTAGTGATCATTATCCCATTACAATCAAAGCAGATTTAACAATAAATAACAAGAATATACAAGTAAATAAGAAATTTAATTTTAATAGGGCAGACTGGATTGAATTGAGATATTTGAGTAAATATAACATAGAAAAAGTCGACATGACAATGGATGTAAATAATATAAATATATGTATAAGTAAGGTAATTCTAGAAGCTGCAGAAAATTCATTAAAGAAAGGAGGAAGACACCATGGTGAGAGGGACTGTTGAACCCGGAGGCCTCCACCTCAACTGTCCCCCTCTTACAGTGCTGTTATTGCTAGTATCACTAACAATCCATCGTTAGGCTGATGGTCCTCCTTGATCATGTGAGCAGCTGGTTTCGGCTGTCATCAGCCAACTGGTTGATCCACTGTGAGAGGGTGCTATTTATAAGACTGAGCTGAATACAGCAGCTCAGACTGAGGAAGTCTTTTGGACGAAAGACGAAACATTTCTACTTTTTTGTTTTGTTTTGTTTTGTTTTTTGAATGTCCAGAGGACCAGACTTAGCTTTTTTAGATTTACAACATGTTATACAGGAATGTTCAAAACATGAGCAAGAACGCAAATATGAAGAGAGTTTGAAAAGATTTAAAATAATGTTTAACATAATGCCCTACAATACAACTTCGAGAGCAAACATGTACAAATTATAAGTTGATGTAAAAAAAATAATAAAGTTGATTAATAGACTTTTAAATACATATACGGTAGTTTATTCATGCATAAACATAATTATGCCATGATGAACCACACTCCATATGGCGGTAATGCACACCTACAGTTTCTTGCCAACCGCCAATAAACTCAAGAAGAAGAATCTTGAAGCCCAACCACGAACTGACCCTTGAGTGTTGATTCACCCACAGTGGAGTCAACCTAAAGCCAGACACAATATTGTTCTATGAGTTGAAGTTTACGTCTAACCTTAAGATTGTTGGTCAGGATGTTTCAGCCACCAGCTCCTGTTTGATTCTTTGTCTCAACATCCATCGCCTGGACCCCGCCTCACCCTTTATAAGATCAGTTTGGACGCTGGGCTTTGCTGGCTCTTCCTCATCATGTTGTTGCTTGCTGAATGGACACACAGTCACCTCCTGGAGATTTTCTATACTCCTGGAAATACTGTAATCTTCCATGCCTCCTCCTCCTAGCCTGAAAGAGAAACAAACACTGCAAGACTAAGCTCTAATTTTTAGGAATCAAGGAAATTCTCCTTTTGATCACAAGATGCTCTATCTTTCCCTCCACGGATTCTCCTTGTCCAACCCCCTGTCACTTCACTTTTATAAATAAAACATTTCTACTCAAGTCAGTAAGTCTCGGGTTCTCTGTTGGAAAACTCCTTGCTCTCCAGCAAAGGTGACATAAAGAACACATGTTGCCACATTTCATTCCAGAGTATATGACTAATCTCACACCGAGAAGGGATGACAATAATGGCAGTTCTAGTAAAACCTTCAAAACGACTTTATACTTATTTCCCATAATCTGCTGTGGCTTGGAACATGGGTTATGGATGACTTATCTACTACCACATTAAATTTTAGCAAAATGTCTAAGTTGCAGTCATTTCTGTGTTGGGTAATGGCAGCTGTTGGGGTCAGACTCAGCTAAAACTGTTCCATATTTTGATTATCTGTAAAACTGACTGAGTCAGTCATTTTCAAGGTTTAATGACTGTCTAAAATGTAAAAAAACAAAACAATAAACTGTTCTATTCTGCATGTGAAGTTCAGTTTTATAAAATTTTATGAACTGCATTCAATTCACTTTATTTATATAGCACCAAGTCACAACAGAAGTCATCTCAGGGCACTGAACAGAAACATTCATACATAAAAAGTACCTGTAAGTTATTAACATTATTAATCTGAGCAGCAGACTGCTTTGAATTTAACTTAATGACAGACTCTTATCTTGAGCAAGCATGAAGGCGACAGTGGAAAGGAAAAACTCCCTCGTGAGGAAAAAACCTTTAACAGAACCAGGCTCAGGAAGAGATCATCTGCTTTGACGGGCTGATTTTCAGAGGAACAGATACACAATGGCAGGTCAAGAATTACATGTTAAGATAAATAGTAGTATCAAATGAAAATATTCAATTTTTAACAGTTTGTTTCAAGAAATGAGGTCAATTTGTCCTCAAGTAGTCTAAGATTAAGGCAGCATAACAAGCCAACCCTAACTACAGTATAGGATTTGTCATAAGGGAAAGTCTTAAGCTCAGTCTTAAAACTGGACAATGTTTCAGCCTCACTTACAGAAACAGGAAGTTGGTTCCACAAGAGAGGAGCCTGATAAATGGAAGATCTGCCTCCCATTCTGCTTTTGGAAACTCTAGGAACCACAAATAAACCTGCAGTCTGAGAGAAAAGTGCTCTGTTAGGAAAATATGGAACAAAAAGATCTGTGATATAAGATGGAGCTAGGTTGTTGAGAGCTTTGTATGTTAGAAGTATGATTTTTGAATTCTATTCTGAATTTGACATGGAGCCAGTGGAGAGAAGCTAAAACTGGAGAGATACGATCTTTCTTACTAACTCCAGTTAAGACTCTGGCAGCAGAATTTTGGATCATCTGAAGACTTTTTAGAGAAGTTTTTGGACACCAGATAACAAATCATTGCAGTAGTCCAGTCTAGACGTGACAAATGCATGAACCAGTTTTTCTGCATCATTTTTAGTTAAGATGTTTCTAATTTTAGTGATATTAAGCAGGTGGAAAAAGGCAGTTCTAGTTGATAAAAGGCATGTCCTGATCAAAAATAACACCAAGATTTTTAACATTAGAGCTGGAGGCCAGATTAATGCCATCTAAGGAGGGTGAAAAACAGAAAAAAATAGTCCTAAGTGCTCAGGTCTAAAAACCAAAACCTCAGAGTCTGTATTCAAAAACAGAAGATTTAGGGTCATCCAGGTTTTTATGTCTTTAAGACATTCTTGTAGTCCAAGTAGCTGATTGGATTCATTGGATTTCATGGACAAATATAACTGTATCACCACCACTTTGGCCGTGGCCAGCGGGTTCGGATGTTGTCAGTCCATACAATGGGCGTTATCATCTGTTATCATCCCCATATATAGCAGCAAAACTGTCTAATCTACCTCCTAGCATGTTTAACAGAACATTATCAGCGTTATTATTGCTGTGAGTAGGCAGTGTGTTTCCATAAACCCGGAAGTGTAGTGTTTTAGTTTTCAGCTTATGTAACCGTTTTCCTAAACCTAACCTTAAACCAAAAAAGGCGTTCAATACAGGATCAACTGGACTTTATTTGTTGCAGAAAACGTTTCGACTTCTGTCCAGAAGTCTTTTTAAATTGAATTGAATTGAATTGAAAAAGACTTCTGGACAGAAGTCGAAACGTTTTCTGCAACAAATAAAGTCCAGTTGATCCTGTATTGAACGCCTTTTTTGATTTCATCATGTCTTGGACGACTGAGAATCTTCACCAGCATACTAACCTTAAACCTGACCCAGAGGACCAGTGGTGGGATGTAACTAAGTACAAATACTTTGTTACTGTACTTAAGTATATTTTTCATGTATCTGTACTTTACTTAAGTAGAATTAAATGTGGGTACTTTTACTTTTACTGCACTACATTTTACATGAAGTATCTGTACTTTCTACTACACTACATTTCTATAATGTGTTGAGTTACAAGTTACATTCACGTTGCAACTTTTTGATTTGTCGTTAGTTTGAAAGTAACTGATGTTGAGAGGGGAGTTGGTCCACTGAATCACTGCAAAGTGGACAGGTAACATTAGACCTGCCTTCAAGAAGAGCTGGACCAATGATGTATATTCTTGTGTATAAGTCATTTAGCTGGGAGCACCCACAGCACCACTAACACACACAAAATGGATTCCACCACAAAGATTCATCCAGAAGATACACAACACCCATGGCTTTATTGAAATATTATTGAAATATTATTGAAAGACTATTGAAAGACTGTTCAGTACAGCAGGACAGATTCTCTCTCCCTAAAGAGCCAGACATGGACTCAAAAACTTTGAAAACCAACTTCTTCTGAACTTGAACAAGAAATTCTTGCTGCAATATTAAAATGTGTCAGTTCATGGGATTTAGGAGACAAGAGATTTCTCCAAATGTCTCGACACTCAGGTCCAAGTTTTGAAAATGTTGTTCATTGTTGATCCATTACAAGATTGACTAGACAATATTTTAACTAGAGTTGATGACAAACGAGTTGAAGTGATCTATTCCTTTGTTAGTTGTGTCTAATGCTCCTTTTTTCAAACAGACAACTTTTACTTAAATGTGTTTACTGCAGTTAAAATGACACATTGGTTTTATTTTGTGTTAAATAAAAACTTTCAAAGGTATAATCATTCCTCTTTCTTATTTTGCTTAATGGTATTTAACTCATCACTGAAATTCTGACACACAGAATCAAAAGTCCAAGTGTGAACTGTGTCACAGAGTAAACACAATAAAAACATGCATTATCTGCAGCATTGTTCATTAAAATGGCTCAACACTATTAATGTATTACAGAAAATATGCATACAGTACGCACACTTAATGGTATTGTAGACCATTGCATTAGTTAATACATTCAGCAAGTACTTTTACTTTAATACTTTAAGTATTTTTAAAAGCAAGTACTTATTTACTTTTACTTAAGTAAAAATATTAATATGGTACTTCTACTTTTACTAGAGTACATTTTTGTCTGTTTATTTGTACTTTTACTTAAGTACAGTGTTTGAGTACTTTCTCCACCACTGCAGAGGACCAACCCTAAACCTAACCCCCTTACCCTTGAAAGGGTAAGGGGGTTACTTACTTGTACCCTTACTTGTACCCTTGGCTTTTTATATCCTTTATGTATTTTATATTTCAATTTGTCGCTGATAATGTTTGCTCTGTACACTGTGTTGGTTTGTTAACTTAAGTGTCCTTGGGTGTCCTGAAAGGCGCTTTAAATAAAATGATTATATTGTGCCTAAACCTAACCCAGACCCTAAACCTAACGCCAGAGGCTTTACTCTAAACTTTAACACGCTGGTAAATGGTAAATGGAGCTTATTTATCCCTCTGGGGTCTGAGGTCTAAATGTCCGTTGTGGTATAAATTTGAATTTAGCCTTGTATTTCCATCATAAAAACTATTTACCAGGCCTTGTTTGGTATTATTGTTTTCAGGACAACCTCATCTTCATGATTCTACAGTCTTTGTTTCATTTTGACAAAATGCATGATCACATTGGAGCAAAAAATAACATAAAAAATGAAATCCGTGTTAGTAAAATATTGATATGTTTACTATGAAACTCACAAAAATATTTAAATAGCGCTTTCCAGCCCCCTGTGAGGAGCCCCAAAGCACTTTACAATACCAACCATCCACCCATTCACACACATATTCATACACCGGTAGCGGCGACTGCCATGCAAGGCGCCTTCCAGTCCTACCGGGAGCAACTCGGGGTTAAGTGTCTTGCCCAGGGACACAACGACACAAGGTAGGGGGAACCGGGATTCGAACCTCCAACCTTCCGATCGGAAAGCTAAAGACGGAGCCTGCTGTCATCGCTTGTAACGGCGACAACGTACCTTTAAACCTAGAAAGTACAGGAGGGGCAATCTGGGGATGATAATAACTGATAAGGGCCATGTTATGGTTGATAACATCCGAAGCGGGTGCTGTGGCTGCCTGCAGGGAGGCGTCAAGGGGGGACAGCTTAGCCCCCAGAAAGCATCTTATCTCTAGCAAACTGGTTGGTCCACTTAAGGAGTTTACTGCTTGGGGGGACAGTTTACTTGGAACTGCTCAGACTGATGAAGCCGAAAGATAGGAGGGCGAAACGTTTCTACAAAAAAAAAAAGAAACTGTCCAGATGACCTGGCATTATTGGATTTGGTACCTGGATGACTGAGCATGAACTTTGTTGTATATCATCAGCTAAAATATTCCCCATGCTGTTTAATAACCTAATGGAAGCATAAGGTAAAGAGTATTGGACCAAGCACTGAACCCTGAAGAACTCCACGACTAGGCCATGAGAGGCCTGGTTGTGTTCTTCAGCGGCAGGTTCGACAGGAACTATTCACCCTCACAATGGAGGCTCAGTGGGCTCTTTGTGCGCCTGGTTCAGAGAGAGGTTTTGATCACCTGCATGAAGGTGTGAACTGGACTGGAGCTGACCTGGGATCAGGTCTAATGCTGCTTTGAACGTTTTTTGAAAATTGAAATATGAGACTTCTTCCTCTGTTTAAAGCTTCTCATTTGCCATAAATGGCTTCCTTCACACCCACCCACCTTCAAATGATCTGTCCTCTCTGTCCAACATCTGGATCTGATGGTCCTCAGCAGAGAGTCCCTTATCCTTTAGGTGTAGGTGAGTCTCTGAGTGTGGTCCTGCAGAGCTGCTCTCCGGTGTTGAGCCATGCCTCTGTGAAGAGGTTCTACAGTTTATTAACATTCCTGCAGTTTGGGTTTGGGGGTTCGGTCCTCAGGATGAACCAACATCTGTCAGAGGGTACTGTTGGAGTTAAAATGTACCAAACGTTTGTGTTTGGAGAAAATAGATCCTCCATCTGGGAAGATGTTTGCTCTCCTCCCTGTTCTGTTCTGAACACAACACCCGGTGAGTTCATTCAGATCTGTCCGGAGGTTCATGAGATGTTTTAACGCACAACACACATATTTTTGTCCACTTCAGCTCTTCAGCTGGGATCAATGATTTTACTAATTTACCTCGATTATAAAGCAATTTAATTCATTTGCTGAACAAAGCGGTGATCCAGCAGCTTGCAGAACCTCAGCAGGAATACATCAGTGTTTGTTGAGGACTTTCATGAACTCCTTCATGATTGTGGATGTTTGTCCCACTCTTATTTCCAGTGTAGCTTCTGTCCATTGAGGTTTGCAGATGTTTGTTTCTGCACAGTGACTGGATTTGTGCAGCTCGGATTATTTTCTTTTTCATCTGCTCTGTTGGAAATTAGCAGTCCTGTTGCATCATGGCCCAGTTTGGTTGGACAGACGGACTCACTTTTGGCTCCAGAACCCTTCGGTCTACAGAGGAGTTTGTGGCTGACCTAATTAATTAAATCAAACTTGACACGCCTGTTGCATGACCGTGTTTTTCCATTGTGTTGGCATGCATTACCGTACTAGTTTGTTTTGCTGCATCGTCTCCAACAAAATCACGCAGAAAAACTGGTCTGACTCGTGTTCCTTGTTCAGGGTATTCCCGCAAACATCTTCAAAAGAAAGTTGAGGCGTTCAGTCACAGACCGAGTTGTTTGTCAAAACAGTAAAAGGAGTGTAGAAATGTGAACATCTACTGAAACATGTTCTTGCTAATGTGTCCTCCAAGGCTGTTGAGAGGTTCATAACGTCAAAGGAATGTCAGGATTCATCTGTAGAGCTCAGCTGAAACTTCTTGTGGTGCTCTTTTACAAACATGGAGCGAATGTGAACTCTGCTGTGTTGGCCTCGTCCCTGAGAAAGACAACAGATGAAAGCATGGGTATATCAGGTGTCCAAGATCAGCTATTTAATTTTACAACAATGTCTATTTTCGTCAAAACTTTGTTTACATCTCACGTTCAGAGACTCTACTTCCTCAGACGGCTGAGACGAGCTGGTCTGAGTAGCCCAGTCCTCACCTCCTTCTACAGGTGTGCAGTGGAGAGCATCCTGTGCTCCAGCATCAACGTGTGGCATGGAGGCTGCACAGCTGCAGAAAGAAAAGCTCTGCAGAGAGTGGTGAAGGCTGCACAGAAGATGTTGGAGTCAGTCTCCCCACCATCACAGACATCTACACCTCCAGATGCAGGAAGAGGGCCACCTGCATCATGAAGGACCCCACTCACCCAGCACACACACTTTTTGCCCCACTCCCCTCAGGAAGGAGGTTGAGGAGCATTAAGTGTAGAACCACTAGACTGAGGAACAGCTTCTACCCTGAGGCTGTTAGACTCATGAATATATAACCAGAATAATCACTGTGAAATATCACATCATGTTGCTGCTGATCTGTTTCATGTTGCTGCTGATCTGTTTCATGTTGCTGTGTTCATTCGTGCCCATCTGCTCATACAGACTCATGTTCGTGCTGCTGTTTGGAGTGATATTTTTCTATGATATTAGTGCTTAGTGTATTTTTAGTTTATGTTTTTCTTAGTTCATATCTTAGATGTTATTACTGTTCTTATCTTACATTTTATTGTTGGATGTAACTGGGACCCTGTGTACATAATCTTGTTTCATCACATGTACCACATGTGGTGCAAATGACAATAAAGATTCTCTGACTTATGTGTCCCAAATTATAAATAGTAGCTTGGCAAGTGGACAGGTACCAACGAGTTTTAAACATGCAGTTGTGACACCACTGAAAACCCTGGCCTGGACTCCACAGAAATTTCTAATTTTAGGCCAATTTCAAAACTCCCCTTCATGTCAAAGATCTTAGCGAAAGCTGTGTACAGCCAGTTAACAGCTTACTTAAACAACCACAACCTTCTTGAACTGTTTCAATCCGGTTTTAAAAACTCACCACTGCACTGAGTCAGCACTGTTGAAACTTTTCAATGACGTTTTCTTAGCCACAGACTGGTCACTGTGTAGTTTTAATGCTGTTGGACCTAACTGCGGCCTTCGACACAGTGGACTATCAGATCCTCCTGTCTCATCTGGAGAACTGGGTGGGCATCCAGGGTCCTGCTCAACAGTGGTTTAGATCCTATTTAACAGAGAGAAGCTTTTGCATGCTTATTGGTTCTGTGGAGTCCTCTGTAGTGCCTCTCACATATGGAGTACCTCAGGGATCTATATTTGTCCACGAAGCACTTCCAGATATACCATAGTGTATAGGGTGGATGGCTGGTATTGTAAAGCGCTTTGGGGCTCCTCACAGGGGGCTGGAAAGCGCTATATAAATAAGCTCAATTTACCATTACCATAGTCCTGCTAAGATGTTGGTCAGCCAGCACAGTTCTGATTAGCCTTCACAGAAGTTCTAGGGTGTGGGTGTGTATTGCGATAGATATAGATTTTCCTTAGTTAACACATATCCCAGGATAACTCTGATGTCAGCCTGCTTCGAGGCCAAACGGGGGAGTCAGATTCAGATAAGCCACAATTGCTGATTTTTTTCAGGCACTGTTTTTTTCTCGTCAGCCTCGAGTCCTGCTGGTACTTTTGATCCAAAATGGCCAGATTAGTAGGCATTCCACTGGTCTGTGCTTATGTGCCCCCTCCAAGGTCATCCCCAACATGCTGGTGAGTCCCAGAAGTTGCAGGTGGCCTACGATTCTCACAAATTGCTTCCATCTTACAGTTTAGCTTGTAAATCAGCTGATTTTTAGTACTCGAAGCGCAAACCAAATCTTCACACAGACTCAGCAATTTTGCCATGGCCGAAACTGCTGCGGCCATCTTCTTTAATAGCCAATAACATAGGAATCTGCCGATGCCAAAAAGCAGAAACCCTGCTATCATGGTTCCAGTTATATAATATTTATACTTCTCCTCCTCCACCATAACCCTCAGCACTGGCTCTCCTCAGGGATGTGTGCTGAGCCCCCTTCTGTTCACTCTGCTCACATATGATTGTACAGCCACACTTCCAGGCTGTCATATTGTTAAGTTTGCAGATGATACAGCGGTGGTGGGATGCATCACAAACAATGATGAGTCCAGCTACAGACAGGAGGTGGAACACCTGGAGAGCTGGTGCAAAGAGAATAATCTTCACATGAATGTGAAGAAGACAAAGGAGATGATTGTGGACTTCAGAAGGAACAAACACACCCATGCCCCACTGAAAATAGGTGGGTCTGCAGTGGAAGTGGTCTCCAGCTACAAATACTTGGGTGTACACATGAATGATAACCTCAGCTGGAGCAACAACACCACCAGCCTGATCAAGAAAGGTCATCAGAGACTCTACTTCCTCAGACGGCTGAGACGTGCTGGTCTGAGCAGCCCAGTTCTCACCTCGTTCTACAGGTGTGCAGTGGAGAGCATCCTGTGCTCCAGCATCAACGTGTGGCATGGAGGCTGCACAGTTGCAGAGAGGAAAGCTCTACAGAGAGTGGTGAAGGCTGCACAGAAGTCTGTTGGAGTCAGTCTCCCCACCATCACAGACATTTACACCTCCAGATGCAGGAAAAGAGCCACCTGCATCATGAAAGACCTCACTCACCCAGCACACTCACTCTTTGCCCCACTCCCCTCAGGACGGAGGTTGAGGAGCATCAAATGTAGAACCACTAGACTGAGGAACAGCTTCTACCCTGAGGCTGTTAGACTCATGAATAAATAAAATAAAAAATAAACACTGCAAAATATCACATCATGCTGATGCTGATCTGTTTTCTTGTTGCTGTGTTCATCTGTGTTCATCTGTGACCATCTGCTCATACAAACTCATGTTCGTGCTGCTGTTTATTTCCACTATATTAGGCTTAGTGTATTACTAGTTGATGTTTTTCTTAGTTAATTCTAGATGTTATTACTGTTTTTCTCTTGCATTTGTTGTTGGATGTAACTGGGACCCCGTGTACATAATCTCGTTTTCATCACATATACCACATGCGGTGCAAATGACAATAAAGACTCTCTGACTCTGACTCTGATAATATTTGGAGAAATAAAGTTTAATTTCATCAGAACTGATGAACTAATACAGTCCAAATGCAGCCAAGACCAAAGCAGACTGCCATCATTTTAAACTCCATCTGAATAAATTAATTCTGTGCAATTCATACAAACACTATTTTACAAACATTTATATTGCTGTCATTTCCTATACAGGTAGTCCCCGACTTACGAGCGAGTTCCGTTACAACGAGTTGCTCGTAAAGCGAAAATTCGTAACTTGGAACGGCCGCCACGTGTCTCGTAAGTCCGGAATTTCGCTCGTAAGTTGGAACGGTTTTGCTAGCGCGACTACAAACACTCGTTTTTCATCGAAAAACTGCTTACGAGTGCATAAAAATGATCGGAAACGTGTGTCCACATGTTTAGCTAACGAACTGTGGTGAAAAAACACAGAAAAATTCTGTATTTTTTGCGTTTTTTCCAAAAATTCGCCAGCTCGTAAGTCCGGAACCTCGTAGGTCAGAGCGCTCGTAAGTCGGGGACTACCTGTAGTTAGAGAGGACACATGTAATTGGGATGAGGACAGAGTGAGATGTTGCTGTGGTGATCCCTGAAAGGGGAACAGCTGTAAGAAATAGAAGAAACTCATATACAATTATTTTTTTTAATTATTTGCAAGCAGTGATGGCATAGTTACATTGAAAAAGTAACTTAGTTAAGTTACTGATTAGTCCTTGGGAAAAGTAACTTAGTTAAGTTACTGATTACTTGATTTGGAAAGTAACTAAGTTAGATTACTAAGTTACTTTATTACCACTTTCGGCCGCTAGGGGTAGCAGTACCACTTTCATTTTTTTGTACTTCATTGTGTTTTATGAGTGTGGACAAAGTCAAACACTAAAGCTGTTTAGAAAAAGTTTATGTTGTTTATTTTCTTAAAGGGACAGAAATGTTTGTGAAACCTTGTTTTCGTACCAGTTTGAAGGAGCGGTGTACAATAATTCAGGGAATAAGATTGTGGAATGGTCTGGAAGAAAATGTTAAAACAGCCAGATCTCGGTATATATTTAAGAGATTGTTAAAAGGGATTTTTTTGAAAGAATATGAAAAACTAGCATAAGAATTTATATGAATCGTTGTTTGAGTTAATTTAGTCTTTAATTTGATGATATAGTTAACTTTGTTCTTTGGTAAATTATTGTTGTGAGTATCTTTGGGTAAAAGGGGCAGAGATTATAAGATTATTCTTCATCTGCTGCCTTTCATTTTATTTTGAATGTATGTTTTTTTTTTGAGTTGTTACTTGATTTTAATTAAATGAATAAAATTTAAATAAATAAATAAATAATAAATAAATAAAAAGACTTGATTTCTAAACTTAAAAATATTTAGATCACAGATCAAAAGTTTAAACTGAGAGAATGTATCATTTTAAGGTAAAAATATGTTGTTTCAAAATTTCATAGCGTCAACAAATCCCAAAAAAGTTGGGACAAGTCTATTTTTACCACTGTAAGTGGACCCCTTACCGATAGCCTTGGCCCCCCCAGCAATAAAAGTCTAGCTCCGCCACTGTTGTTCTGTGCAGCCAGCCCCATCCCACCCGCGCGGGTGGGATGGGGCTGGCTGCACAGAACACCGTCCCACGTTCTGTCTACTCGCGTGCGTGTGGGACGTGTTCTGTCCACCCGTGCGCGTGTGGGATGGTGTTCTACACAGAACACCATCCCACACACCGTCCCACCCACGCGCGCGTGCACATAGCAAACTACTTCTTTAAATCCAGCTGATAATTGACCATTTCGTGAATTTATTAAGGAAAGGTTAAACTCAGACACATCTTTACTATAATTTTTAGCAAACAAATAATTGTTTTTACCGTGTTTTTGAAGCTAGACAACACTTCCTCCTCGCTCCATCCGTACATTTGTCAGCCTGGTGTCAGGTTTCACAGCGTCTTTTTTTTTTTAAATCACTCCCCGACCCGAGACGCATGAGGAAATAAAATTAAATTACAGTACTACAGAAAATGACAAAAAAAAGTAACGCACAGTAAATTTCGATAAGTAACTTTAATCTGCTGCTGAAGATTCTCAGTCGTCCAGGACATGATAAAATCAAAAAAGGCGTTCAATACAGAACAACTGGACTTATTTGTGGAGTTGAGTTTTTGACTGCTGGGGGTGAGTCCAGTTGTTCTGTATTGAACGCCTTTTTTAACTTTAATCTGATTACTGGATTTTGAAAAGCAACGCGTTAGTTTGCTCGTTACTGAAAAAAGTGGTCCGAGTAGAGTAATGCGTTACAAAGCAACGCGTTAATGACATCACTGTTTGCAAGTGTGGATGGCCCTAATGGCAACACCTAGCACTTGCAGAAATTAACCATGCAATAAACAACTGACAGCAATGTAAAGGTTTAAATGAAAGTTATGCTACTTTCACAACTTCCATCCATCAGCATCCATCCATCCTTCAGCATCCATCCATCCACTTTACCCACTGGTGTTCATGTCCAACAGTCACTGTGTGAGGCATGAGGTACACCCTGGAAGGATTGAAAGTCCTTCAGAGGGCCACATAGAGACAACCCAACATTCACTCTCTCACTCACACCTAGGGTTACCACTTAGACAAAAGCCCCATTCGTATGGGATTAGTTAACCTAAAGACCACATGTAATTAATAAATTACTCTCCAACATCTGTTTTTTTATGTGGCGCATTCACACGGGATAACCAAAGCCTGAGATTTATCTGAAATGCATGGACATCTTCCAGATATGATTTTAACATTCTGCAAGTTGCATTAAGATCAGATGGACAACCTGTCACCAGCCACGCATGTCCACTGACCCGCTGGTTGAAATGGACTTGACCCACAGTGATGGCTGGACATGGGCAAAAGCAATCCCCGCTACCCAAAAAGGAAGAAATGGATAAATATAATGAATGGTGGGATGGATGGATTGATCAGCTGAGCACAGGCTGTGTACGTCTCTGCACCAGCTGTCATCTGCAGTGAAGGAAGTAGCAGCATTTAAAAAAACCGAAGTGAGCAGCGCGTTAATTGAAAATAGCCTTGTTCTATATTTTTCCAAATGATTTTGCTTACAAAAACTAAACCAAAAACCACCTAATTACGTATCAGATCCCGCCCATTTCTGTCTAAATCACAGAGATGCCTATTCATATTGGATGAGTATTATCACAGGACCTTGGTGTTCAGCAATATATAGTAGGTAACTTGTGGGGGAATTTTCACTTTACAAATTACTGACATGGCCGATTTGCATGGGATTAATAACATAGAATATCTCTTTAATTACTACAAATACTGTATAGCATGTGGTCCCTAGGTAAAACTTATCCCATGAAAATAGAGCTAAAGATGCATGTTTTTGGTCTGTGTGGGTAAACTGTACATGGAGTAAACTGTACACGGTGTAAACTGTACACAATGTAAACTGTACACAGTGTAAACTGTACATGAAGTAAACTGTACATGAAGTAAACTGTACATGAAGTAAACTGTACAGTAAAATGTACACGGTGTAAATTGTACACGGAGTAAACTGTACACAGTGTAAACTGTACACAGTGTAAACTGTACACAGTGTAAACTGTACACTGAGTAAACTGTACAGAGAATAAACTGTACAGAGAGTAAACTGTACACGTAGGAAACTGTACACAGTGTAAACGGTACACGGAGTAAACTGTACAGAAAGTAAACTGTACACTGAGTAAACTGTACAGAGAGTAAACTGTACACTGAGTAAACTGTACAGAGAATAAACTGTACAGAGAGTAAACTGTACACGGAGTAAACTGTACACGGTGCAACTGTGCACAGTGTAAACTGTACAGTAAAATGTACACGGTGTAAATTGTACACGGAGTAAACTGTACATGGAGTAAACTGTACATAGTGTAAACTGTACACAGTGTAAACTGAACACGGAGTAACCTGTACAGAGAGTAAACTGTACACGGAGTAAACTGTACACAGTGTAAACTGAACACGGAGTAAACTGTACACGGAGTAAACTTTACACGGAATAAACTGTACACGGTGTAAAATGTACACAGTGTAAACTGTACAGTAAAATGTACATGGAGGAAACTGTACATGTGTAAACTGTACATGGAGGAAACTGTACATGTGTAAACTGTACACGGAGTAAACTGTACACAGTGTAAACTGTACACGGAGTAAACTGTACACGGAGTAAACTGTACACGGAGTAAACTGTACATGGAGTAAACTGTACACGGTGTAAACTGTACACAGTGTAAACGGTACACGAAGTAAACTGTACAGTAAAATGTACGTGGTGTAAATTGTACACGGAGTAAACTGTACATGGAGTGAACTGTACATAGTGTAAACTGTACACAGTGTAAACTGAACACGGAGTAAACTGTACAGAGAGTAAACTGTAAATGTAGTAAACTGTACACGGAGTAAACTGTACACGGTGTAAGCTGTACGAGGTGTAAACAGTGCGTGGTGTAAACTGTACAAGGTGTAAACTGTACATGGAGTAAACTGTACACAGTGTAAACTGTACACGGAGTAAACTGTGCATGGTGTTAACTGTACACAGTGTAAACTGTACAGTAAAATGTACACGGAGGAAACTGTACAAGTGTAAACTGTACACGGAGTAAACTGTACACAGTGTAAACTGTACACGGTGTAAACTGTACACGGTGTAAGCTGTACGAGGTGTAAACAGTGCATGGTGTAAACTGTACAAGGTGTAAACTGTACACGGAGTAAACTGTACACAGTGTAAACTGTACACAGAGTAAACTGTACACGGAGTAAACTGTACACGGAGTAAACTGTACACAGTGTAAACTGTACAGAGAGTAAACTGTACACTGAGTAAACTGTACAGAGAATAAACTGTACAGAGAGTAAACTGTACACGGAGTAAACTGTGCACAGTGTAAACTGTACAGTAAAATGTACACGGTGTAAATTGTACACGGAATAAACTATACATGGAGTAAACTGTACATAGTGTAAACTGTACACAGTGTAAACTGAACACGGAGTAAACTGTACAGAGAGTAAACTGTAAACGGAGTAAACTGTACAGACAGTAAACTGTACACTGAGTAAACTGTACACTGAGTAAACTGTACACTGAGTAAACTGTACAGAGAGTAAACTGTACACTGAGTAAACTGTACAGAGAATAAACTGTACAGAGAGTAAACTGTACACGGAGTAAACTGTACACGGTGCAACTGTGCACAGTGTAAACTGTACAGTAAAATGTACACGGTGTAAAATGTACACAGAGTAAACTGTACATGGAGTAAACTGTACATAGTGTAAACTGTACACAGTTTAAACTGAACTCGGAGTAACCTGTATAGAGAGTAAACTGTACACGGAGTAAACTGTACACAGTGTAAACTGAACACGGAGTAAACTGAACACGGAGTAAACTGTACACGGAATAAACTGTACATGGTGTAAAATGTACACAGTGTAAACTGTACAGTAAAATGTTCATGGAGGAAACTGTACATGTGTAAACTGTACACGGTGTAAACTGTACAAGGAGTAAACTGTACACTGAGTAAACTGTACACTGAGTAAACTGTACACTGAGTAAACTGTACAGAGAGTAAACTGTACACTGAGTAAACTGTACAGAGAATAAACTGTACAGAGAATAAACTGTACAGAGAGTAAACTGTACATGGAGTAAACTGTACAGACAGTAAACTGTACACTGAGTAAACTGTACACTGAGTAAACTGTACACTGAGTAAACTGTACAGAGAGTAAACTGTACAGAGAGTAAACTGTACACTGAGTAAACTGTACAGAGAATAAACTGTACAGAGAGTAAACTGTACACGGAGTAAACTGTACACGGTGCAACTGTGCACAGTGTAAACTGTACAGTAAAATGTACACGGTGTAAAATGTACACAGAGTAAACTGTACATGGAGTAAACTGTACATAGTGTAAACTGTACACAGTTTAAACTGAACTCGGAGTAACCTGTACAGAGAGTAAACTGTACACGGAGTAAACTGTACACAGTGTAAACTGAACACGGAGTAAACTGAACACGGAGTAAACTGTACACGGAATAAACTGTACACGGTGTAAAATGTACACAGTGTAAACTGTACAGTAAAATGTTCATGGAGGAAACTGTACATGTGTAAACTGTACACGGTGTAAACTGTACAAGGAGTAAACTGTACACTGAGTAAACTGTACACTGAGTAAACTGTACACTGAGTAAACTGTACAGAGAGTAAACTGTACACTGAGTAAACTGTACAGAGAATAAACTGTACAGAGAATAAACTGTACAGAGAGTAAACTGTACATGGAGTAAACTGTACACGGTGCAACTGTGCACAGTGTAAACTGTACAGTAAAATGTACACGGTGTAAATTGTACACGGAGTAAACTGTACATGGAGTAAACTGTACATAGTGTAAACTGTACACAGTGTAAACTGAACACGGAGTAACCTGTACAGAGAGTAAACTGTACACGGAGTAAACTGTACACAGTGTAAACTGAACACGGAGTAAACTGTACACGGAGTAAACTTTACACGGAATAAACTGTACACGGTGTAAAATGTACACAGTGTAAACTGTACAGTAAAATGTACATGGAGGAAACTGTACATGTGTAAACTGTACACGGAGTAAACTGTACACAGTGTAAACTGTACACGGAGTAAACTGTACACGGAGTAAACTGTACACGGAGTAAACTGTACATGGAGTGAACTGTACATAGTGTAAACTGTACACAGTGTAAACTGAACACGGAGTAAACTGTACAGAGAGTAAACTGTACACGTAGTAAACTGTACACAGTGTAAACTGTACACGGTGTAAGCTGTACGAGGTGTAAACAGTGCATGGTGTAAACTGTACAAGGTGTAAACTGTACATGGAGTAAACTGTAGAGAGTGTAAACTGTACACGGAGTAAACTGTGCATGGTGTTAACTGTACACAGTGTAAACTGTACAGTAAAATGTACACGGAGGAAACTGTACAAGTGTAAACTGTACACGGAGTAAACTGTACACAGTGTAAACTGTACACGGTGTAAACTGTACACGGTGTAAACTGTACACGGTGTAAGCTGTACGAGGTGTAAACAGTGCATGGTGTAAACTGTACAAGGTGTAAACTGTACATGGAGTAAACTGTACACAGTGTAAACTGTACACGGAGTAAACTGTACACGGAGTAAACTGTACACAGTGTAAACTGTACACAGAGTAAACTGTACACGGAGTAAACTGTACACGGAGTAAACTGTACACAGTGTAAACTGTACAGAGAGTAAACTGTACACTGAGTGAACTGTACAGAGAATAAACTGTACAGAGAGTAAACTGTACACGGAGTAAACTGTGCACAGTGTAAACTGTACAGTAAAATGTACACGGTGTAAATTGTACACGGAATAAACTGTACATGGAGTAAACTGTACATAGTGTAAACTGTACACAGTGTAAACTGAACACGGAGTAAACTGTACAGAGAGTAAACTGTAAACGGAGTAAACTGTACAGAGAGTAAACTGTACACTGAGTAAACTGTACACTGAGTAAACTGTACACTGAGTAAACTTTACAGAGAGTAAACTGTACACTGAGTAAACTGTACAGAGAATAAACTGTACAGAGAGTAAACTGTACACAGAGTAAACTGTACACGGTGCAACTGTGCACAGTGTAAACTGTACAGTAAAATGTACACGGTGTAAAATGTACACGGAGTAAACTTTACACGGAATAAACTGTACACGGTGTAAAATATACACAGTGTAAACTGTACAGTAAAATGTACATGGAGGAAACTGTACATGTGTAAACTGTACACGGAGTAAACTGTACACAGTGTAAACTGTACACGGAGTAAACTGTACACGGAGTAAACTGTACACGGAGTAAACTGTACATGGAGTGAACTGTACATAGTGTAAACTGTACACAGTGTAAACTGAACACGGAGTAAACTGTACAGAGAGTAAACTGTACACGTAGTAAACTGTACACAGTGTAAACTGTACACGGAGTAAACTGTACACGGTGTAAGCTGTACGAGGTGTAAACAGTGCATGGTGTAAACTGTACAAGGTGTAAACTGTACATGGAGTAAACTGTACACAGTGTAAACTGTACACGGAGTAAACTGTGCATGGTGTTAACTGTACACAGTGTAAACTGTACAGTAAAATGTACACGGAGGAAACTGTACACAGTGTAAACTGTACACGGAGTAAACTGTACACAGTGTAAACTGTACACGGTGTAAACTGTACACGGTGTAAGCTGTACGAGGTGTAAACAGTGCATGGTGTAAACTGTACAAGGTGTAAACTGTACATGGAGTAAACTGTACACAGTGTAAACTGTACACGGAGTAAACTGTACACAGTGTAAACTGTACACAGAGTAAACTGTACACGGAGTAAACTGTACACGGAGTAAACTGTACACAGTGTAAACTGTACAGAGAGTAAACTGTACACTGAGTGAACTGTACAGAGAATAAACTGTACAGAGAGTAAACTGTACACGGAGTAAACTGTGCACAGTGTAAACTGTACAGTAAAATGTACACGGTGTAAATTGTACATGGAATAAACTGTACACGGAATAAACTGTACATGGAGTAAACTGTACATAGTGTAAACTGTACACAGTGTAAACTGAACACGGAGTAAACTGTACAGAGAGTAAACTGTAAACGGAGTAAACTGTACAGAGAGTAAACTGTACACTGAGTAAACTGTACACTGAGTAAACTGTACACTGAGTAAACTGTACAGAGAGTAAACTGTACACTGAGTAAACTGTACAGAGAATAAACTGTACAGAAAATAAACTGTACAGAGAGTAAACTGTACACGGAGTAAACTGTACACGGTGCAACTGTGCACAGTGTAAACTGTACAGTAAAATGTACACGGTGTAAAATGTACACGGAGTAAACTGTACATGGAGTAAACTGTACATAGTGTAAACTGTACACAGTGTAAACTGAACACGGAGTAACCTGTACAGAGAGTAAACTGTACACGGAGTAAACTGTAAACAGTGTAAACTGAACACGGAGTAAACTGAACACGGAGTAAACTGTACACGGAATAAACTGTACACGGTGTAAAATGTACACAGTGTAAACTGTACAGTAAAATGTTCATGGAGGAAACTGTACATGTGTAAACTGTACACGGAGTAAACTGTACACGGTGTAAACTGTACAAGGAGTAAACTGTACACTGAGTAAACTGTACACTGAGTAAACTGTACACTGAGTAAACTGTACAGAGAGTAAACTGTACACTGAGTAAACTGTACAGAGAATAAACTGTACAGAGAATAAACTGTACAGAGAGTAAACTGTACATGGAGTAAACTGTACACGGTGCAACTGTGCACAGTGTAAACTGTACAGTAAAATGTACACGGTGTAAATTGTACACGGAGTAAACTGTACATGGAGTAAACTGTACATAGTGTAAACTGTACACAGTGTCAACTGAACACGGAATAACCTGTACAGAGAGTAAACTGTACACGGAGTAAACTGTACACAGTGTAAACTGAACACGGAGTAAACTGTACACGGAGTAAACTTTACACGGAATAAACTGTACACGGTGTAAAATGTACACAGTGTAAACTGTACAGTAAAATGTACATGGAGGAAACTGTACATGTGTAAACTGTACACGGAGTAAACTGTACACAGTGTAAACTGTACACGGAGTAAACTGTACACGGAGTAAACTGTACACGGAGTAAACTGTACATGGAGTAAACTGTACACGGTGTAAACTGTACACAGTGTAAACGGTACACGAAGTAAACTGTACAGTAAAATGTACATGGTGTAAATTGTACACGGAGTAAACTGTACATGGAGTGAACTGTACATAGTGTAAACTGTACACAGTGTAAACTGAACACGGAGTAAACTGTACAGGGAGTAAACTGTACACGGAGTAAACTGTACACAGTGTAAACTGTACACGGAGTAAACTGTACACGGAGTAAACTGTACACGGAGTAAACTGTGCATGGTGTTAACTGTACACAGTGTAAACTGTACAGTAAAATGTACACGGAGGAAACTGTACAAGTGTAAACAATACACGGAGTAAACTGTACACAGTGTAAACTGTACACGGTGTAAATTGTACACGGTGTAAACTGTACACGGTGTAAGCTGTACGAGGTGCAAATAGTGCATGGTGTAAACTGTACAAGGTGTGAACTGTACATGGAGTAAACTGTACACGGTGTAAACTGTACACGGAGTAAACTGTACACAGTGTAAACTGTAAAGAGAGGAAACTGTACACCGAGTAAAGTGTAGACTGAGTAAACTGTACAGAGAGTAAACTGTACTCTGAGTAAACGGTACAGTGAATAAACTGTACAGAGAGTAAATTGTACACGGAGTAAACTGTGCACAGTGTAAACTGTACAGTAAAATGTACACGGTGTAAATTGTACACGGAGTAAACTGTACATGGAGTAAACTGTACATAGTGTAAACTGTACACAGTGTAAACTGAACACGGAGTAAACTGTACAGAGAGTAAACTGTACACGGAGTAAACTGTACAGAGAGTAAACTGTACACTGAGTAAACTGTACACTGAGTAAACTGTACAGAGAGTAAACTGTACACTGAGTAAACTGTACAGAGAATAAACTGTACAGAGAGTAAACTGTACACGGAGTAAACTGTACACGGTGCAACTGTGCACAGTGTAAACTGTACAGTAAAATGTACACGGTGTAAATTGTACACGGAGTAAACTGTACATGGAGTAAACTGTACACAGTGTAAACTGAACACGGAGTAAACTGAACACGGAGTAAACTGTACACGGAATAAACTGTACACGGTGTAAAATGTACACAGTGTAAACTGTCCAGTAAAATGTACATGGAGGAAACTGTACATGTGTAAACTGTACACGGAGTAAAGTGTACACGGTGTAAACTGTACACGGAGTAAACTGTACATGGAGTAAACTGTACACGGTGTAAACTGTACACAGTGTAAACGGTACACAAAGTAAACTGTACAGTAAAATGTACATGGTGTAAATTGTACACGGAGTAAACTGTACATGGAGTGAACTGTACATAGTGTAAACTGTACACAGTGTAAACTGAACACGGAGTAAACTGTACAGAGAGTAAACTGCACACGGAGTAAACTGTACACAGTGCAAATTGAACACGGAGTAAACTGTACACGGATTAAACTGTACACGGTGTAAAATGTACACAGTGTAAACTGTACAGTAAAATGTACATGGAGGAAACTGTACATGTGTAAACTGTACACGGAGTAAACTGTACACAGTGTAAACTGTACACGGAGTAAACTGTACATGGAGTAAACTGAACACGGTGTAAACTGTACACAGTGTAAACGGTACATGAAGTAAACTGTACAGTAAAATGTACACGTGTAAATAGTACACGGAGTAAACTGTACATGGAGTAAACTGTACATAGTGTAAACTGTACACAGTGTAAACTGAACACAGAGTAAACTGTACAGAGAGTAAACTGTACACGGAGTAAACTGTACACAGTGTAAACTGTACACGGAGTAAACTGTACACGGAGTAAACTGTGCACGGTGTTAACTGTACACAGTGTAAACTGTACAGTAAAATGTACACGGAAGAAACTGTACAAGTGTAAACTGTACACGGAGTAAACTGTACACAGTGTAAACTGTACATGGTGTAAACTGTACACGGTGTAAGCTGTACGAGGTGTAAACAGTGCATGGTGTAAACTGTACAAGGTATAAAATGTACACGGAGTAAACTGTACACAGTGTAAACTGTACACGGAGTAAACTGTACACTGTGTAAACTGTACAAGGTGTAAACTGTACAAGGTGTAAACTGTACAAGGTGTAAACTGTACATGGAGTAAACTGTACATGGAGTAAACTGTACATGGAGTAAACTGTACACGGAGTAAACTGTACACGGTGTAAACTGTACACGGTGTAAACTGTACACGGTGTTAACTGTGCACTGTGTTAACTGTACAGTAAAATGTACACAGTGTAAATTGTACACGGAGTAAACTGTACTGGGACATGTCCCCGGAGGAGCGAATCGGCCGCCCGGGGCAGGTTCTCCGGGGTGTGGGGGGGAGACGGTGGGTGGCCGCCGGGTCTGGAGGTATGGGTGTATGGTCTGGGTCCCCACCTATGCAGCGCCCCATGATAGACGGCCAGGGTGTCCCCAGGGAAGTGTCCAGGGCCTGGGACATGTCCCCGGAGGAGCGAATCGGCCGCCCGGGGCAGGTTCTCCGGGGTGTGTGGGGGGAGACGGTGGGTGGCCGCCGGGTCTGGAGGTATGGGTGTATGGTCTGGGTCCCCACCTATGCAGCGCCCCATGATAGACGGCCAGGGTGTCCCCAGGGAAGTGTCCAGGGCCTGGGACATGTCCCCGGAGGAGTGAAACGGCCGCCCGGGGCACCTTCTCCGGGGTGTGGGGGGTGAGACGGTGTGTGGCCGCCGGGTCTGGAGGTCTGGGTGTATGGTCTGGGTCCCCACCTATGCAGCGCCCCATGATAGACGGCCAGGGTGTCCCCAGGGAAGTGTCCAGGGCCTGGGACATGTCCCCGGAGGAGCGAATCGGCCGCCCGGGGCAGGTTCTCCGGGGTGTGTGGGGGGAGACGGTGGGTGGCCGCCGGGTCTGGAGGTATGGGTGTATGGTCTGGGTCCCCACCTATGCAGCGCCCCATGATAGACGGCCAGGGTGTCCCCAGGGAAGTGTCCAGGGCCTGGGACATGTCCCCAGAGGAGCGAATCGGCCGCCCGGGGCAGGTTCACCTGGGTGTGGGGGGGAGACGGTGGGTGGCAGCCGGGTCCGGCGGTGTGGGTGTGTGGTCTGGGTCCCCCCCGAGGCATCGGACCAGGATAGACGGCCAGGGTGTCCCCAGGGAAGTGTCCAGGGCCTGGGACATGTCCCCCGGAGGAGCGAAACAGCTGCCCGGGGCAGGTTCACCTGGGTGTGGGGGGGAGACGGTGGGTGGCAGCCGGGTCCGGCGGTGTGGGTGTGTGGTCTGGGTCCCCCCCGAGGCAGCGCCCCATGATAGACGGCCAGGGTGTCCCCAGGGAAGTGTCCAGGGCCTGGGACATGTCCCCAGAGGAGCGAATCGGCCGCCCGGGGCAGGTTCACCTGGGTGTGGGGGGGAGACGGTGGGTGGCAGCCGGGTCCGGCGGTGTGGGTGTGTGGTCTGGGTCCCCCCCGAGGCATCGGACCAGGATAGACGGCCAGGGTGTCCCCAGGGAAGTGTCCAGGGCCTGGGACATGTCCCCCGGAGGAGCGAAACAGCTGCCCGGGGCAGGTTCACCTGGGTGTGGGGGGGAGACGGTGGGTGGCAGCCGGGTCCGGCGGTGTGGGTGTGTGGTCTGGGTCCCCCCCGAGGCAGCGCCCCATGATAGACGGCCAGGGTGTCCCCAGGGAAGTGTCCAGGGCCTGGGACATGTCCCCGGAGGAGTGAAACGGCCGCCCTGGGCACCTTCTCCGGGGTGTGGGGGGTGAGACGGTGGGTGGCCGCCGGGTCTGGAGGTCTGGGTGTATGGTCTGGGTCCCCACCTATGCAGCGCCCCATGATAGACGGCCAGGGTGTCCCCAGGGAAGTGTCCAGGGCCTGGGACATGTCCCCGGAGGAGCGAATCGGCCGCCCGGGGCAGGTTCTCCGGGGTGTGGCGGGGGAGACGGTGGGTGGCCGCCGGGTCTGGAGGTATGGGTGTGTGGTCTGGGTCCCCACCTATGCAGCGCCCCATGATAGACGGCCAGGGTGTCCCCAGGGAAGTGTCCAGGGCCTGGGACATGTCCCCGGAGGAGTGAAACGGCCGCCCTGGGCACCTTCTCCGGGGTGTGGGGGGTGAGACGGTGGGTGGCCGCCGGGTCTGGAGGTCTGGGTGTATGGTCTGGGTCCCCACCTATGCAGCGCCCCATGATAGACGGCCAGGGTGTCCCCAGGGAAGTGTCCAGGGCCTGGGACATGTCCCCGGAGGAGCGAATCGGCCGCCCGGGGCAGGTTCTCCGGGGTGTGGGGGGGAGACGGTGGGTGGCCGCCGGGTCTGGAGGTATGGGTGTGTGGTCTGGGTCCCCACCTATGCAGCGCCCCATGATAGACGGCCAGGGTGTCCCCAGGGAAGTGTCCAGGGCCTGGGACATGTCCCCGGAGGAGTGAAACGGCCGCCCTGGGCACCTTCTCCGGGGTGTGGGGGGTGAGACGGTGGGTGGCCGCCGGGTCTGGAGGTCTGGGTGTATGGTCTGGGTCCCCACCTATGCAGCGCCCCATGATAGACGGCCAGGGTGTCCCCAGGGAAGTGTCCAGGGCCTGGGACATGTCCCCGGAGGAGTGAAACGGCCGCCCGGGGCACCTTCTCCGGGGTGTGGGGGGTGAGACGGTGTGTGGCCGCCGGGTCCGGAGGTCTGGGTGTATGGTCTGGGTCCCCCCCGAGGCAGCGCCCCATGATAGACGGCCAGGGTGTCCCCAGGGAAGTGTCCAGGGCCTGGGACATGTCCCCCGGAGGAGCGAAACAGCCTCCTGGGGCAGGTTCTCCGGGGTGTGGGGGGTGAGACGGTGTGTGGCCGCCGGGTCCGGAGGTCTGGGTGTATGGTCTGGGTCCCCACCTATGCAGCGCCCCATGATAGACGGCCAGGGTGTCCCCAGGGAAGTGTCCAGGGCCTGGGACATGTCCCCGGAGGTGCGAATCGGCCGCCCGGGGCAGGTTCAACGGGGTGTGGGGGGGGGAGAGGGTGAGTGGCCGCCGGGTCCGGAGGTATGGGTGTATGGTCTGGGTCCCCACCTAGGCAGCGCCCCATGATAGACGGCCAGGGTGTCCCCCGGGAAGTGTCCAGGCCCTGGGAGGGGTGAATCTGCCGCCCGGGGCACCTTCAACGGTGGCTCCCCGGGGCTAGGAAAGTGCCAGAAACACCTGCCTAGGATCGTTGCGAAGGTCTCGCCGAGACCTTCGCAACGATGCAAGCCCCGTATTTTTAGCACGTTCCTAGCCCAAGTTAGCGTTTTGAAATTACAGGTAGTCCTCGACTTACGCCAGCGGCGCCTCATGGCTCCGGTACCCATACGGGTGACCCAAGCTGTCGTGTGATGCCTTTTTCTGGGGCTCGAGAGCGAGAGCTTTCCAACGCAGCGAGAACCGCGTCTCTACGCCCTTCCTAGCCTGAGATATATGCGGATGGACGAGCCGCTGCGCCTGCCGTATTGTCCGCATACGAGGCCCACCCTCCGATTTTAAAATGGAGCTACGGCATAAAACTTGACCTCTATTCACATCTACGGACTGAGCCCGTTCCAACCCGACCCTCGGTTTCCCCTTAGCACGAACGGCGGGCGAGATACGGGCGTCTAAAGGTCCGTTGTCAAACGGCCACAACTTCGTGAAAAATTGAGCTACGGCGTAATGCTTGACATTTTTCCGCATCTACGGACCTATTGGATCCAAAGCCGACGGTCGGCTTCCCCGTAGCACCAACGGCGGGCGAGATACGGGCGTATGAAAGTCCGAGGTAAAACAACTATTTTTCAAGCGGCCGTATCTCTGCCATCCGACGGGCTACACCATAAACCATGCCGTTTTTCCGCATCGCCAGACCGAGACCTTTAATTTGGTATGCTCCTTTTTACGATAGCACCAAAATTGAGAGAGATACGGGCGTTTAAAGTCGAAAAACGGGCGAAAAGTGAGCGTTGATGGGTGACCCAAGCCGTTCTCCGGGGTGTGGGGGGGGGGAGAGGGTGAGTGGCCGCCCGGTCCGGAGGTCTGGGTGTATGGTCTGGGTCTCCAGTGAGGCACCGGAGCAGGTTAGCCCCCGAGGCTGGCCCCCAGGCAGGCTCCAGGCCCTGGGAGGGGTGAATCTGCCGCCCGGGGCACCTTCAACGGTGGCTCCCCGGGGCTAGGAAAGTGCCAGAAACACCTGCCTAGGATCGTTGCGAAGGTCTCGCCGAGACCTTCGCAACGATGCAAGCCCCGTATTTTTAGCACGTTCCTAGCCCAAGTTAGCGTTTTGAAATTACAGGTAGTCCTCGACTTACGCCAGCGGCGCCTCATGGCTCCGGTACCCATACGGGTGACCCAAGCTGTTGTGTGATGACTTTTTCTGGGGCTCGAGAGCGAGAGCTTTCCAACGCAGCGAGAACCGCGTCTCTACGCCCTTCCTAGCCTGAGATATATGCGGATGGACGAGCCGCTGCGCCTGCCGTATTGTCCGCATACGAGGCCCACCCTCCGATTTTAAAATGGAGCTACGGCATAAAACTTGACCTCTATTCACATCTACGGACTGAGCCCGTTCCAACCCGACCCTCTGTTTCCCCGTAGCACGAACGGCGGGCGAGATACGGGCGTCTAAAGGTCCGTTGTCAAACGGCCACAACTTCATGAAAAATGGAGCTACGGCATAAAACTTGGTATTTTTCCGCATCTACGGACTGAGCCCGTTCCAACCCGACCCTCGGTTTCCCCGTAGCACGAACGGCGGGCGAGATACGGGCGTTTAAAAAGCAGTCGAAAATCAACTATTTTTCAAACGGCCGTATCTCTGCCGTACGACGAGCTAGACCAAGCAGCTCGACACCCATCCGCACCGCCAGACCCAGACCTTTAATTCGGCCTGCTCGGATTTCCGTTAGACCGAAAATTGAGAGAGATACGGGCGTTCGTAGGCCAAAAACGGCGAAAAACGGGTGTTTTTTGACCCGATTTCAAACGTCCATAACTCGGTGAAAAATCGAGCTAGGACGTAAAACTCGACGTTATTCCGCATCTACAGACCGAGAGCTTCAATTCGGCCTGCTCGGTTTCCTTCTAGCCCCAAAATTGGCCGAGATACGGTCGTTTGAAAATCGACGAAATCGACGAACCCTTGGCCTGAAAAAACGTCTGAAAATTTTGACGTTTCTCAGGCAGGGGTTTTCTCTACTTAACGTCAAACGTGCATTTTAGACGTTTTTTCAGGAGACCTTTTGAAGAATTTGCCTGTTTTTGACGTTTCTCAGGGGAGGTTTGGCCAACCCTGAAAACACCCACCGGAACGATTTCAGAAACCCAGTTTTTAAGACACTTAGAAAAAATCCGCTTAAATTTTTCTCTCCATGCACTAAGTGTTTGACCTCCAGGGATGCCAAGGGAGTTCCCTGACTGCCCGATCCGACTTTTGCTGAGTTTCTGTGGGTTTTGGAAGGTTTCGGCGCACCTTTAAACGCGATTATCTGGTTTTGTGGAGCTCGGCCGGCCATGTCGGAGCGACGAGTGCGTCCGCCTCGTCGTTACCGACCTTGGGCACGATGTTTCTGCCCTGGTACATGGTTCCGTCGGTCCAGAGCGGACCTCCAGGGCGCCCCGGGGGCCTTTCTGGTTCGTGTACCCAGCAATGGAGCCTCGTTCTGGGGCTTCTGAGCAGCG
>JBBPBX010004530.1:48600-76278 GCA_038048925.1 Garcialebias charrua | reverse complement strand
AAAGCAGTTTCAGGAGTTCCATGTGTTGAAGGAACATTCCTCAGAGGAGATTCAGGACTTCGATGTGTTGAAGGAACGTTCCTCAAAGGAGTTTCAGGAGTTCCATGTGTTGAAGGAACATTCCTCAGAGGAGTTTCAGGACTTCGATGTGTTGAAGGAACGTTCCTCAGAGGAGTTTCAGGACGTAGATGTGTTGAAGGAACGTTCCTCAGAGGAGTTTCAGGACGTAGATGTGTTGAAGGAACGTTCCTTAGAGGAGTTTAAAAAGTTTGATGTGTTAATGGAATGTTCCTCCGATGAGTTTCAGGACTTCGATGTGTTGAAGAACGTTCCTCCAAAGAGTTTCAGGAGTTCGATGTGTTGACAGGACTTACCTCAGAGGAGTTTCAGGAGTTTGATGTGTTGAAGGAATGTTCCTCAAAGGTTTTTCAGGAGTACGATGTGTTGACATAACGTTCCTCAGAGGAGCTTCAGGAGTTCCATGTGTTGAAGGAACATTCCTCAGAGGAGTTTCAGGACTTTGATTTGTTGAAGGAATGTTCCTCAGAGGAGTTTCAGGAGTACGATGTGTTGACATAACGTTCCTCAGAGGAGCTTCAGGAGTTCCATGTGTTGAAGGAACGTTCCTCAGAGGAGTTTCAGGACTTTGATGTGTTGAAGGAACGTTCCTCAAAGGAGTTTCAGGAAATCGATGTGTTGAATGAACGTTCCCCAGAAAAGTTTCAAGAGTTGGATATGTTGAAGGAACATTCCCCAAAAGGGTTTCAGGAGTACGATGTGTTGAAGGAACGTTTCTCAGAGGTTTTTCAGGAGTACGATGTGTTGAAGGAACGTTCCTAAAAGCAGTTTCAGTAGTTCCATGTGTTGAAGGAACATTCCTCTGAGGAGATTCAGGACTTCGATGTGTTGAAGGAACATTCCTTAGAGGAGTTTCAAAAGTTCGATGTGTTGAAGGAACGTTCCTCCGACGAGTTTCAGGACTTCGATGTGTTGACGAACGTTCCTCCGAGGAGTTTCAGGAGTTCGATGTGTTGACAGGACTTACCTCAGAGTAGTTTCAGGAGTTTGATGTGTTGAAGGAATGTTCCTCAAAGGTTTTTCAGGAGAACGATATGTTGACGTAACGTTCCTCAGAGGAGTTTCAGGAGATCCATGTATTGAAGGAACGTTCCTCAGAGGAGTTTCATGAGTTCTATGTGTTGAAGGAACATTCCTCAGAGGAGTTTCAGGAGTTCGATGTGTTAAAGGAAAGCTCCTCCGAGGAGTTTCAGGAGTTCGATGTGTTGACAGGACTTACCTCAGAGGAGTTTCAGGAGTTTGATGTGTTGAAGGAATGTTCCTCAAAGGTTTTTCAGGAGTACGATGTGTTGACATAACGTTCCTCAGAGGAGCTTCAGGAGAACCATGTGTTGAAGGAACATTCCTCAGAGGAGTTTCAGGACTTTGATTTGTTGAAGGAATGTTCCTCAGAGGAGTTTCAGGAGTACGATGTGTTGACATAACGTTCCTCAGAGGAGCTTCAGGAGTTCCATGTGTTGAAGGAACGTTCCTCAGAGGAGTTTCAGGACTTTGATGTGTTGAAGGAACGTTCCTCAAAGGAGTTTCAGGAAATCGATGTGTTGAATGAACGTTCCCCAGAAAAGTTTCAAGAGTTGGATATGTTGAAGGAACATTCCCCAAAAGGGTTTCAGGAGTACGATGTGTTGAAGGAACGTTTCTCAGAGGTTTTTCAGGAGTACGATGTGTTGAAGGAACGTTCCTAAAAGCAGTTTCAGTAGTTCCATGTGTTGAAGGAACATTCCTCTGAGGAGATTCAGGACTTCGATGTGTTGAAGGAACATTCCTTAGAGGAGTTTCAAAAGTTCGATGTGTTGAAGGAACGTTCCTCCGACGAGTTTCAGGACTTCGATGTGTTGACGAACGTTCCTCCGAGGAGTTTCAGGAGTTCGATGTGTTGACAGGACTTACCTCAGAGTAGTTTCAGGAGTTTGATGTGTTGAAGGAATGTTCCTCAAAGGTTTTTCAGGAGAACGATATGTTGACGTAACGTTCCTCAGAGGAGTTTCAGGAGATCCATGTATTGAAGGAACGTTCCTCAGAGGAGTTTCATGAGTTCTATGTGTTGAAGGAACATTCCTCAGAGGAGTTTCAGGAGTTCGATGTGTTAAAGGAAAGCTCCTCCGAGGAGTTTCAGGAGTTCGATGTGTTGAACAACGTTCCTCCAAGGAGTTTCAGGAGTTCCGTGTGTTGAAGGAACATTCCTCAGAGGAGTTTCAGGAGCTCAATATGTTGAAGGAACGTTCCACAGAAGAGTTTCAAGAGTTGGATGTGTTGAAGGAACGTTCCTCAAAGGAGTTTCAGGAGTTCCATGTGTTGAAGGAACATTCCTCAGAGGAGTTTCAGAACTTTGATTTGTTGAAGGAACGTTCCTCAGAGGACTTTCAGGAGTTTGATGTGTTAAAGGAACGTTCCTTAGAGGAGTTTCAGGAAATTGATATGTTAAAGGAACGTTCCTCAGAGGAGTTTCAGGAGTTCGATATGTTGAAGGAACGTTCCTCAGAAAATTTCAAGAGTTGGATGTGTTGAAGGAACGTTCCCCAAAGGGGTTTCAGGAGTATGATGTGTTAAAGCTGATGTGTTTTTCTAATCAAATATTCTATGTTTTAAAATCTACATGTATTTGGTTTGGGGCAGGGTGAAATTATGCAGGGTCTTTGCAATCACCCAAACAAAGTCAACTCTGTTAATATCCAGACTTTTATCATCAGTTTGATACCACTCGCTTTATAGAAGCCAGTGATCTTTTTCATCCCTAACCACACTTCCAGGTTGTTCTGTTAAACAGCACGTCCAGTTTTTTTTTTTTTTGCTGCAGCTATCTGTTCAGTTTCACTTCTTTCTGTCATCTCCACAATAACACAAAGCCACATTGGCAGAGGCTTTGGGAAACCTCTTTTTCTTGCGCAGCTTTTTCTGGTCACTGCTAATCTTGAGTTTATTATCAGAGAAGAATCACATTGACCTCAGTGGGAATTGTATTCCCCACATAGTTTACCACAGTTACTCTGGTAAACAAACACTTAAGTCATCTCTGTGTAGAAAATAAATACCAATCTCTGGATTTAAAGCATCTTTGCAAGAGGTTTTCATCTTCCAGTGATACCGCCTTCCATTTCTTTTAGATGCAGGCTTCTGCTTAACAATGCTAGTGGTGATGAGCATTTTAGTATTATGCTCCGGTGTCCAGATGGAGTGTGGGCATTGGAAATGTTTGCATTTATTCTAATTTCTGCATGGAATAAATTCATGTATTACATACTGTGGTAGAACAGTTTTCTTATTTTTGGAAGGTTAGAAGTGTAGCTGAGGAGTTTCTGTTTGAATTCTCAAGAGATCAGCCTGAACGCAGAGAAGTGTTTGTAGCAAAAATCAAGATGGTGTATGACATGTTTCTGGCAACACTAGGGATTAAACTATTTGTACAGCAACAAAAACAACACATTTGATTGTATGATATGGACAGAAACTCACTGCTAACAATCCAGTACCCAATATGTTTTATGTAGAAGTTGATAATATTGCTTCATCAAACATGTCTCAGTAAAACACATAAAAACTGCCTTTCATGATGTATTTTTATTTGTGTTTAGTTTCTTTAGTGATTTTTAAAAAATAGTTTGGTCAATTTAGAAAACTTAATTGGCTTCTCTTCTACAGTTCACAACTGATTTACATTGATTATTTGACAGGCAATTGCTGTGCCCAGTGGTGTTTTTAACTTTGACAAAGTGGATGTTGTTTGTGGTGGTGTGCCTCAAGGCTCAATCTTTGGTCCAATTTTAATCTACCTCTGTAAGCTTCCACTTGTTTATGTCTTTCAGAAAAAATGTAAACCCTCATGAAAATGCAGATGAACTACAACTGTACATGTTATCTTCTGACAATGCAAATACTATACATTATCTTACACAATGAATGACTTTATTAAAAATATAAATCACAAAATGGCTTGCAGACATACAGATAAAACAGACTCGTCTTGAGTGGAAAGACACAAAGAAAGTTGCAGTTCTTCTTAGATTCTCATAAAGAGCAAAAATGAAGCACTAAACATTGATGTAATAATAAACTGTGATTTGAACTGTAAAAGTTGCATCAATCAACTCACTAAATTGGCTTTTTATCAATTGGGAAACATTTTAAAACTTAAGAGTTTTCATTAAAATTAATTCAATCATTTTATTCATTCATTCTTTCAACCTTTATTTAGTCAAGTAAATCTTATTGAACCTCATGGGCTCATTTACGAAAGCGACCTGCTAAAACTAAAGAACGATGAACAATCAACGCCTCGTTACCTGTTGACGATACGTCTTGGAGATAAGAGTTGAAGTTTGTGGACATTAAAGGACTGTGTTGTCCCGTTCACGTCCAGACGACCTCCGCGCGTGTGAGCTGATTCAGACGAGTGAGAAGAACCGCTTCTCCCGGCAGGAACAGAGCCAGCTCCTGGCTGAACTTTCAAAGTAAAACTTCAGAAAACAAACTCTTTCAGAAATGAGTGTTGAGGCACAGCAAGGCTTTGCCGTGACTCTCAGCTGAGACGTGGGTCGAGTTGGCACAATGACCGGGCGTCTCCAGCTTTTCCCAAAGGAGAGCAACCAGTTGTCAGTTATGCCCCTTTTCCACCGGTCGGCTCGGGTCGGATGTTACGTCATATGTGCGTCGCAGAGACCCCCTTTCATCCTTTCCCACCGGCTATTCCGAGCGGAGCCGCGCGAGATTTCCTGAGATTTTCGGGCTGCTTTCAGAGGTGTACTGAAGCGAGCTCACCCGCTCCGGAAGGAGGGAGGAGGAGACGAGAGCTGTTTTTACGGAAGCGAGGGAAGCTACCACGGCAGGACTTTTACATGAATAACACGGTAAAAACAATTGTTATTTTTTAAATTTATAGCAAAGATGGGTCTTCAGCTGAACGTGTCCTTAATAAAATCACGTACTGCTCAAAACTGCACGATTTTAAAAAGTAGTTTCGCCACGAGTAACACGCGGCGCGCGGGCGGCTTTATGTCTTTAAATGTAGCTCAATGAACAGATATAAAATATATTTCATAGCTGACTTTAATAGTACGAGGGCTCCTGAGCTTAACCACGCTTTAATATTGTCACGTATGGTCAAATGTGCTGCATTTAAAGTAGTTTCGCTTTGACTTTTTCCAAAACCTGTGTTTGCACAACGAAAATAAATTATAAAAATTCGAATTTTATTTCAAATAACTCCAACAGGATACATTTCGTGTATGAATATGTTGTGATCACACTAGATTTTTTTGAAAAATATCAGCTTTGTGGTTTTTGATAGAATTGATAATATGTGAAACAAAGTAGAAAATAATGGACGTAGGTTGACACATTTATGTCTATAAAACATTGAATTTTATTTCAAATAACTCCAACAGGATACATTTCGTATATGAACATGATGTGATCACACTAGATTTTTTTGAAAAATATCAGCTTTGTGGTTTTTGATAGAATTGATAATATGTGAAACAAAGTAGAAAATAATGGACGTAGGTTGACACATTTATGTCTATAAAACATTGAATTTTATTTCAAATAACTCCAACAGGATACATTTCGTATATGAACATGATGTGATCACACTAGATTTTTTTGAAAAATATCAGCTTTGTGGTTTTTGATAGAATTGATAATATGTGAAACAAAGTAGAAAATAATGGACGTAGGTTGACACATTTATGTCTATAAAACATTGAATTTTATTTCAAATAACTCCAACAGGATACATTTCGTATATGAACATGTTGTGATCACACTAGATTTTTTTGAAAAATATCAGCTTTGTGGTTTTTGATAGAATTGATAATATGTGAAACAAAGTCTTTATTGTGTTCTTCTTCTAGTGGTGGCTAGTACTGTAGTAAATAGCTTGAGGAACACTACTGCCACCATGTGGTAAGACGAGTAGGATTCTGGACCCCGCCCACAGAAGGGGTACAAAAAAGCTGTGGAAACAGAACATAGATGTGACCCGACCCGAACTGAGCCGACCTGAGCCGATCCAACCCGAGCCGAGCCGAGCGGTGGAAAAGAGGCATTAGTTGTCTTCCAAAAACTAACTTCCAAATAGGAAGTGCCCATTATATGGGGGAGGTGGGGTCTCCCCACCTTCTTAATAACTATTGGCTGGTTTTAACAAAATAAGAGATGGATTTTCATCTCATAGGCAGAAAGTCTCTTGACGGAGACAGGAAAACTGTTTACCGAATCGGCCAGATGGCCTGTCCTGTTGCGTCTAGCTTGAAGACAAAACAAGAGAAGGCAGAGAACAGCTCTTACCCTGACTTCTGCCTTAGAGACAGAGCCTGCTTGCTTTTGCAGAAATAAAACCAGCAGAATGTCGCAGTCATGCAAGTAACAGATCATCATTAAAAATGACAAAAATATACTGTAGATCAAATCTGAATTAACACACATTAAAGAGAAAGTTCAATCTGATTAATTAGTGTCCATTAATTCATAATAATTGTTAAAATATATAAGTGTCCATCTGTCTCCTTGAGAGCTTCAAGAAGGTGTAACACTTAGAGTTTCAGAGAGATGTGGAGAGGTGTACTTGAGGGTCAAGACAGAGGCCTATATCACTACAGTCAAAAGTGCTAGACATAGCTTGCTTTCGGTCTCCCGTCCTTTCTAAAAACAATGAATCAGTTCTCAAAACAAAGTACTGATTTGTGCACATGCACCTGCATCTTCTCACGTATGTTTTCTATGTTTTGTCTACCTTATCATCTGTCACTCAAACTCACTCATTTGCAAAGTCACACCCTCTCTAGGGGTGCAACAACCAATCAGCAGGAAGTATGTGACTAAGTCACACCCCCTTCTTAAGGGGCACTTCCTGGATTTTGGTTTAGAGTTTGGAGGAGAACGAGGAGTCAACCTGCTCTCCTCCCTGGGAAAGCTGGAGTCGGCCCGGTCATATGTCAACGACCCACGTCTCCGCTAGGATCATAGCAAAGCCTTACTGTGATCCTGTCGCTGTTCTGGAAGAATTTGTTTTCTAAAGTTTATTTTGAAAGTCAGTCTGTGCGCTCGACCGTTGGTCCCTGCCGAGGGAGGCGAGTTCCTCGTATCGTGAATCAGCACTCACGCTGAAGTCCAACTGGACGGCCACTGGACAAACCCATCCACGTGTGTGTCCACAAACTTCTCCACTCTTGTCTCCAAGAGACGAACCTCCAACAGGTAAAGAGCCGTGGTGTGTTTGAACGTGCGGGAGCCCAGCCAGTCTGCTCGTGTGGGGGAAACGGTGTCACCCAGTCTGGTTCAAAGTAAACAACTTTAGCTTAACTTAGCTCCAGAACTCCTTCCTCCTATTTCTTATTTTTCATAAGCTATTAATCTGTCAAGTTTTGTGCCAACAGTTAAGTTTTAATTGTCTGTTTGTTTTAATTTGAATTCTTGTCAACGTAGTTATTAAATCAGAGCTAATATCGATATAAATGTTTAATGTAATTCTTGTGATAGTTTCAATAAAAGGTCTATTTTTTGGTAGACCAATATAAATTGAAGTCTAAGCGTGAAATTACATTTCTGGCTAATCACATCGTTAGATTTGTTGATTTATTCTGAAAAAGTTGAGACCCCGTGAACTTGGTGGCAAGTTTGTGCAGATAAAAGTCTGCTCATACCTGCACGTCTAAACTATAGGTAAGTCAGAAAACTGACGAATAACTCCTCTATTGTTACAACAGCAATGGTAGAATTTCCTTAAACAATAAACAAACAATAAACAATAGAAAACAAAAAAGAGAAAAAAACAAAAGAAAGAAATACTTTTTTTTTTTTAAACAAAGTATCAAAAAACGAGCAAAACATAAGGTAGACGTATAAAATCAAAGACAGGAACAAATCTGCATTGGTTTTTGCCAGGATTCCAACAGATTCTGAAAACCATTTAGAGAAGTCAAGGTCGAGAGCTTCAGATCTTTTTGTAAGATATTCCATGAAGCAGGAGCAGAGTAGGAGAAGGCCCTTTTTCCAAGTTCAGTCCTCACTGACGGAACACTGCAGGTAATCATGTCCTGAGAGCGCACGCTGTAGCTGCACTCACGCAAAGACATGTAGGAGGAGATGTATGAGGGCAGCAGACCAAGAAGTGATTTAAAGATGAAAATGTACCAGTGGAAGAGTCTGCGTGAGGTTAATGATGTCCAGTTAACCAGTGAATACAGGGTGCAGTGGTGGGTAATTTTAAGTTGTGATGTGCAGATAACAGGATCCGTTTTTGCACCAATTCAATTAAATTTAATTCAGTTTATTTATAGCGCCAAGTCACAACACAACATGTAAAATACACAGGAAGTTGTTATACACCAGTTAGATCCTTCAGGTTTGCATGCAATGGTATTACCGGTAAGTCATACCTTGTACCTTTACAAAATTAAATTGAAGCTGCCATTTCTATTTGTGCCACAATTAATTTGAATACATCAAAGTTCATGCTCAATAATCCAGGTAAAAAAAATCCAACAGAGTAAAGTTGGGTCTTCTGGATGGTTTCTTTGTGTTGAAATGTTTCATTTTTCATCCAGAAGACTTCATCAGTTCGAGGAGCCACAACAAACTCAGTGTCATAAACAGCACCTTCTCATAGTGGGTCAACCAGTTTGATGGCGACAAAATGTTTTTTGGAGTCTGTCCTCTCCCCCGCTGACTCATCTGATCTCGTCCTCATCCTCTTTTGTCTTTTGGATGTAAGACGAAACTTTCAACAAAAAGAACCCGTCCAGAGGAACCTGACAACTTTGTTAAATTGAATACACTGCCTCTATATCTGTGAGAATCCATCTTTATAAATACTTTTAGGTAAAACTTAAAAACGTTTCTATCTGTAAAACTATATGCTGAAGTTTTCCTTGTTTATTTCATTTTGTAAAAACATTGTTATGATTTTGAGTATGAGGATATGTCTGTGTTTCTGTATGTTTGCATAAATGTGCATAAAAATCCGTTGTTCTTTTGTGTTTTAAGATCCTAATGGCAAACTCCTGGGATGCTTTATATATTAAACCCTTCACATAAACAAAATTTGACTTGAATTAAAAAAGACTCAAAACATATGTCCTCTTTTGGGATTTCATACAAGGCATGACTTTGGCTTTTGAAAATGCAGTCAGCTGATCCAGAACATAAATGTGCTGTTGTGTAGAAATGTCTTATAGCACAAAAAATGGACATAAACTCCAAAACAGCCTAATAAACTCCCATAGAAAAATACTACTCATTACACCCGTATTGACTGATGATGTATATTGATTATTAAATTCAAAATAATTCCAAAATTACCGTTAAATACATCTTGGATGTAGAAAACTAAGGTCGGGTCCCAGTTTTTAAATATTTTCCAAAAGTGGAATTGTGCATTGTCAGGTTAACTTTATTTAAAAGCACATTTAAAAACAATAATTGTTGACCCAAAAAAAATAATATCTTTATGCAAATAGAACAAGACTATCTCAAATAAAAAAGAATAATAAAATTTAAAAAACATGTTGGAAACATTTTGTTTTATTTGGTTTAAATGCAAATAATAAAAACAGGATTTTGCTTCCGATCGTGTGCATTTGAGATACTAATAAGAGAAGACTGGTTGGGTAATTGAAAGTCTGTGAAACAGGAGAACAACAGTCCAACAGTTGATCATGGCATATACTACTATAGGAATTATATTTTTCAAGATACTCTTCAAAGGCAATCAGTAAAATCTGTTTCAAGAACATGGACTGAGAAGGCACTTTATGCAGCTGGTGCTGACAGTCTTTTGATTTCATTGTGTCCTTCACAGATATCAGGCAGCCTGTAAGAGAAGACAAAAATAAAAATTTATTTAGGCATTTTCCATGGTACAGTGACTAAGATTTTACTTTGTATAACAACTTATATCATCCTCTTGTGCATAGATTTTAAAAACCTGCATTCTTTTTGTATGTGGTCAAGAAAATCTATTCCCTAAAGCTGTATGAACTGACAAAAAACATTAGATCAAACTTCTGTCAAGTATAGATTTATCTTTCTTTGCCACATAAAGTAAGTGGTGTCAAGTTACTGATAGCTAAATTTGAATTTAATCAGATACAATAAATGCCACCAAAAGTTGCTACACCGCTTTGCAAATACAAATGTAAGCAGTCCCAGCTGTCTATTCTTTGTGTTTGTTTTCCGTTCAACTTCTTTTCTGGCCCTCTCCTTGTAGGGCGGGCACAGTAGAAAAACAAAACTAATAGGAAGCAGATGGAAGCCATATCCCTGTTAAAGTCACCTCCTGATCTACCCCTTGGTAAAACAGCTTGGGTGACTGCTTGGAATGAAATAGAACCACTGTGTTACTTGAAGCTGGTTGGAATAGCTCTGCTGGAAATGACCATGAGCTTGTAATCCAATACTTTTGTAACCAAACCAAAATCAAAAACATGAATGGCTCCTTATTTGGTATTTCCTCATGTCACCTGAAAAAAAAAAGTACACAAGAACATTTTTCAAGGCATGCAATTTACGTCTTCACAAAAGAATTTTGCAGCACAAAAAAAGTGTTATGTTCTGGGATAAAATATGGCAAGACTATTTTGACTTTTTTGTTCTGCTTGTAATTGAGTGCATGAGCAATAGACAGTAGGTCTAAATGATGGATTGTTGCACTTTTAGGTTCCTATTTTTATTAGTGCTGCCAAAACAGTTTATTGCTGCATCTATCGTCAGCTTTAATGTTTGAACCAGACATGTTGGACTTTGAAGTTGGAGACTGTGAGGAACCTTTAGCTTTCCATGTGAAAAATATGACTTTGGACTCGGAGGTATTTCAAATGTTGAAATTTAACATTTTGACTTCGGAGTTCAAATTAAATACATCACTGCCTTTTTCAGGACACCAAAGCCTTTAAAGTGATGGAAAAAGTGTTAAGATTTGTAAAATGACCTTAGACATTTTTTCTGAAATTTTTAAGCATACTGGTTGCTGCTTTTCAATAAAATCAGCAATTAGGGAGCACAAGACAGTATATATCTTGTGCTGGTCCCAAGCCCAGGTAAATGGTAAGGGTTGTGTCAGGGAGGGCGTCAGGAGTAAAAGAGTTCTGACAAAACTATAATGTTAGTTCATCAAACTGACATAGTGATTCGGTCGAGGCCCGGATTAACAATGACAACCACTGGTGCTGTTGACAAATGTTAAATGGACTGCACTTACAGTACAGTATATAGCACTTTTCTATCTTATCAAGACACTCAAAGAGCTTTACACTACAATCTGTACCCTCATTTACCCATTCATAAAGCACTCTATTATTTCTGTACATAGACTAATCAGTGCTTTTATAACATTCATACACCAATAGGACACACATTGGAGGCAATAATGAGTTCAGTGTCTTGCCCAGGGACACTTCAGTATGTGACTGCTGGTGGAATTGAACCCCTAAATTTTTGTTTTGGGGCGGCTAGCCACAGCCGCCCCAGAACAAAAATGGTGCCGGCAGAAATTGTGCTACTGTCAGTCAAAGACCACGAGGAGGGAAATGTGTCAGGAGACAGAAGGAGAAGAGGAAAGCCAAAAATGTAGGACTGAGGTTTGCAACTCTAAATGTGGGAACAATGACAAGCAAAGGTAGAGAGGTTTTTTGGCTCCTTCGGGAGTGCCAGAAACTGCCTCCATAGATTAAACTTAGGTAAGATAAATCTGTGATACCTTGAACCTTAAACATAATCTAGCTTAGTCTCTAGCTTATGATTACACTTAAGGAGAGTAGCTCATTTTTGTTAATATATAACTTTTTATTATGTTAACTTTTATTAGACTTCACTATTATTATGCATGCAACACTGAAAAAGTAGACATTAGTCAGCCTTAGTTTGAGATTTATCTCAAAAAGGGAGGATTGTACCGTAAAAACCGGTGTATAATACGCACTTTTATTGCTCATTTGAATGTCCTGCGTATTATACACCGAAGCGTATTATCTACAGATTTTTTCCCATATTTTTAGACCCATTTTTGGCTCTGATTCGCTGTTTTTCATTTTGGCCTAAAAATGGTGCAGTACCAGTTTCGGCCGCTATGGGCGCTAATGCACCCTGTAGTCTGTTTACCTGCAGACTGTACCTGGAGGCGTATCCTGGCGCCATCTAGTGGCCATAAAAAAGACTGTCACGGCAGCGCGTATTATACACTGAAGCGTATTATCCACCGATTTTTCTGATTTATTTCCAAATATTGGCCAAAGCGTATTATACACCGGAGCGTATTATACACAGGTGTTTACGGTAGGTTTTGATATGTATTTGTAGGTTTTGATAAACATTACAGTGAGTGCAGAAATCCAACACTTGGACAGAACACTCGTACAAAAGTTCAGGAGGTCATGAAACATCTGGTAAAGCTTCCTATAAAAACACAGTCATTAATCTTAATCTTGTTTTCTTTCGTGCAAAGGAAAAACTTCTTATCCTCTGACAAGCAGATAAACTAAACTGTTTATGTTCGTGCGAAGTTCCAATTACTGACGGAAAGCAGTCCCTCTTTGCTTTTCCCAGAACTGTTTTCATTTCTTCCCTGACGGGAAGAGCAGACCCTTTATTTGCGTAAGTGATGACATCAGACACAAGTATAAAAGTAACTGCATTGCTATTTTGAGTCAGATTTGGTATGGACTGTCGGCTGTAATGATCTATCCCTAACATATTAATAAATCCCTCCTGGCTGGCTAAAAGAAGGAATTCTCTCGTCTCAATTATTTAATGTGAAGACATAAAGCTTCAACAAAGGCTCTGGGGAGCAGGAAAGAGCTTCCAAATGACTGGGCTACAACAGCAACAACAACAACAGTAATTAGGATCAGGCTGGAAAAGATGTACAGCAGGTTAGGCTTGTTAAATATAGGAATGGTAATGTTCTAACAAGTGAGGAGTGACAGGAAGATGGAAGGAGTACTTTGAGGAGCTAATGAACAGTGCTGGGCACCGCTAATTAAAAAAATTAGTTCCACAATTTCTAAAACGCTTATTAATTTTTTTAGGTCTACAATTTCAAAAGCACAAATGTCTTATGAAAATTAGGGGAAGCTAATCTAATCCGCTATTTATATATTTCTATATTATATATATAAATATATTTATATATAGCCGGCAGCGTTATCAATATTTGCACTACACTGCCAACTGAAAAGTAACAAAAATGATCCTAAAAGGATGAAATTACAAAAATCAAAGGATTTATTTAATACGTTACGTACATACAGGTAGTCCCCGATTTACGAGCGAGATCCGTTACAACGAGGCGCTCGTAAACCGGAAATCTCGTAATTTGGAACGGCCGCCATTTCTCTCGTAAATCCGGAAATCCGCTCGTAAATTGGAACGGTTTTCGCTAGCGCGACTAAAAACACTCTATTTTCATCTAAAAACTACTTTTGAGTGCATAAAAATGATCGGAAACGTGTGTTTATATGCTTAACTAACTAACTGTAGTGAAAAAACACATGAAAACTCAGTATTTTTTTCGTTTTTTCCAAAAATTCGCAGCTCGTAAGTCTGGAACCTCGCAGATCAGAGCGCTCGTAAATCGGGGACTACCTGTATATTCTATTCGGCCACGAAATTAACAAAAAATAGAATGATCTTTTAATCCCTAAAACCACGTTTAAATCTCAAATACACGGGTGTGTCGCCACCGCATTTATACATAAAAGTAACCCAAATACATGAAACTAACGACTCGCCGTCGAATGGTCGACACAAAACACACAATAAAATCATCCGGCCACGTTAATTTGGCTTGAAACAGCGGGGTTCTCTACGGATTTATCCATTAGTAACCCAGCACTACCAACAGGCAGACACAGAGTTAGCGTCTATAGGTAGTCAACAGATTTAATGAAAAGTAACTAAAATACATAAAAATAACGACTCACCGTCAAATGGTCGACACAAAACACACAATAAAATCCTCCGGCCGCGTTAATTTGGCTTGAAACAGCGGGGTTCTCTACGGATTTATCCAAGTACCCAGCACAAACAGTAGCCACAGAATTAGCCCCCGAGTTCACCTCTGAGTGACCCGGAAGATGTCAAGATGGAATAGTCCATTTTTAGTAGGGGGATAAAGAAATCGACCGTTTTTTTATTGCGTATTTAATGATCGTTTTCATCGTAACTATAATTATTTTTATGTTAAATGTACATTAACAAGCAGGATCAATGTTAGTGATGTAGGTGACTGCACGGGGCGAGGCGGGGCCGGGGCCACTGCTGAAATGGGACCCCCAGGCATTTACCTACATGGTAGATCCGAGTCTGTTCTCAGCTCTGCCCCCCTCCCCCTCACACCCTTCCTCCTCTCTGCTGTTTACGGTGGGGAAAAAGGTAAAACAAGCAGCATAAGAGCTTGTAAATAAGTTTATTGGTTTTTACTGATAGATAATTAGTTATTAGCGGTACTGCATTTTAAATAAAAATAGCACAAATCCGCTTATGAATTATAAAAGTTAGTCAATTCACAAAAACGCTGAAACGCTGTTTCAAGCCAAATTAACGTGGCCGGATGATTTTATTGTGCGTTTTGTGTCGACCATTCGACGGCGAGTCGTTAGTTTCATGTATTTGGGTTACTTTTATGTATAAATGCGGTGGCGACACACCCGTGTATTTGAGATTTAAACGTGGTTTTAGGGATTAAAAGATCATTCTATTTTTTGTTAATTTCGTGGCCGAATAGAATATATGTACGTAAAGTATTAAATAAATCCTTTGATTTTTGTAATTTCATCCTTTTAGGATCATTTTTGTTACTTTTCAGTTGGCAGTGTAGTGCAAATATTGATAACGCTGCCGGCTATATATAAATATATATATATATATATATATAGAAATATATAAATAGCGGATTAGATTAGCTTCCCCTAATTTTCATAAGACATTTGTGCTTTTGAAATTGTGGACCTAAAAAAATTAATAAGCGTTTTAGAAATTGTGGAACTAATTTTTTAATTACCGGTGCCCAGCACTGATCATTTGTATAAAAGTAAGCACAACACGTTGTTGTCTGTGTTGTTTCATTTCTCTTTTTATTACTATCAGCTTAATGCTAACTTGCATGCTGTGTCATCACTGAAAGGTCCCTCCTCATCCTCCTGCATCCAACATCAGGACCAGAACTGAACTGAACTCACATCTTGCCTCTGGACTCACCCCCCTCCTCCATGGTTCAGCGAGCAGCATCAGGACAACATCTGCACCTGACCAGACCTTTCTGGACTCACATGCCCCCCTCATCCATGGTTGAACAGCTTCCCTTCTTCAAGGGTTAAGCAGTTCCCTCTGATCCAGCTTTGAGCAGCATCGCCAACCAATAAGCCTGTCTGTCTACCTCCTCTTCAATCAAAGTAAGGGAATTTTTCTTTTCTATGCTGATGTTTCTGTGCTGATTCTACCTTTTTATAGTTTCTGGACTGTACACTACGGCAGTTTTTTTAATTATTGAACGTGCTGTGCAGAACAGTACTGTTGTACAGTAAATACTGTACAGGTATGTGTTTTTAGATGAATGTATAGGGTACACTGTGTTAGCTAACCGTTTGTAAATAAAGTTCTGTGCATGTTTATGGACCAGTATGTACGCTTGTTCAGTCTCATGTCAATAAACGGGTGTGCGGTGCCGCGTTAGCATACATTTTCCGTCTTACGGCGAAAATCCGGTTTTACGAACGCCGCGTGTAATGCGTTCCGACTTACGGCGATTTTCGTGTTACGAACGGCCGTAGGAACGGAACTCGTTCGTTAGTCGGGGACTACCTGTATATATACAGTATATATACACATGTATTTAACTATATGTACATTTGTACATACGTAAGTAGGCCTACATACATTATTTGCAATAAGATGTTATAAATAAAGTCAAAGCAAGCAAAATAGATAAAAAAAAAGCCACTGAATAAAAACAATGGAGAACAATGGCCTGCGGATAACGAACTACTTTGGACAAAAATGCTAACTTTTTAAAAAATATTAATTATTTTGTTGTATAATACGGATAACTACAAGCCCAAAACCAGAAAAGTTGGCACGTTGTGCAAATCGCAAATAAAAACAGAATACAATGACTTGCAAATCTTTTTCAACCCATATTCAACTGAATAGAATGCAAAGACAATATATTTAATGTTCGAACGGAGAAACTTTATTTTGTTTTGCAAATAACCATTAACTTAGAATTCAATGGCAGCAACACATTGCAAAAAAGTTGGCACAGGGACATATTTACCACTGTGTTACATCGCCTTTCCTTTTAACAACACTCAGTAAACGTTTGGGAACTGAGGAGACCAATTTTTGAAGCTTTTCAGGTGGAATTCTTCCCCATTCTTGCTTGATGTACAGCTTAAGTTGTTCAACAGTCCGGGGTCTCCGTTGTCGTATTTTACGTTTCATAATGCGCCACACATTTTCAATGGGGGACAGGTCTGGACTGCAGGCAGGCCAGGGGAGGACCCGCACTCTTTTGCTACGAAGCCACGCTGTTGTAACACGTGCAGAATGTGGCTTGGCATTGTCTTGCTGAAATAAGCTGGGGCGTCCATGAAAAAGACGTCGCTTGGATGGCAGCATATGTTGCTCCAAAACCTGTATGTACCTTTCAGCATTAATGGTGCCTTCACAGATGTGTAAGTTACCCATGCCTTGGGCACTAATGCACCCCCATACCATCACAGATGCTGGCTTTTGAACTTTGCGCCTATAACAGTCCTGATGGTTCTTTTCCTCTTTGGTCCGTAAGACACGACGTCCACAGTTTCCAAAGACAATTTGAAATGTGGACTCATCAGACCACAGAACACTTTTCCACTTTGCATCAGTCCATCTCAGATGAGCTCGGGCCCAGCAAAGCCGGCGGCGTTTCTGGATCTTGTTGATGAATGGCTTTTGCTTTGCATAGTAGAGCTTTAACTTGCACTTACAGATGTAGCGACGAACTGTAGTTACTGACAGTGGTTTTCTGAAGTATNTATATATATATATATATATATACATATATATATATATATATATATATATATATATATATATATATATATACAGTGGTGGGCAAATGAACGCTAGGTAGCGCTAAAGCGCTAATCCGCTTACAGTGGACCTAAACTTTTTGTCAGCGTTTTTGTGAATTGACTAACTTTTATAATTCATAAGCGGATTTGTGCTATTTTTATTTAAAATGCAGTACCGCTAATAACTAATTATCTATCAGTAAAAACCAATAAACTTATTTACAAGCTCTTATGCTGCTTGTTTTACCTTTTTCCCCACCGTAGAGCAGAGAGGAGGAAAGGGTGTGAGGGGGCAGAGCTGAGAACAGACTCGGATCTACCATGTAGCAAATGATGCCGTTGCCTGGGGATCCAATCAGCAGTGGCCCCGGCCCCGCCGCGCCCCGGCCAGTCACCTACATCCCTAACATTGATCCTGCTTGTTAATGTACATTTAACATAAAAATAATTATAGTTACGATGAAAACGATCATTAAATACGCAATAAAAAAAACGGTCGATTTCTTTATCCCCCTACTAAAAATGGACTATTCCATCTTGACATCTTCCGGGTCAGAGGTGAACTCGGGGGCTAATTCTGTGGCTACTGTTTGTGCTGGGTACTTGAATAAATCCGTAGGCCAGAGGATTTTATTGTGTGCTTTGTGTCGACCATTTGACGGTGAGTCGTTATTTTTATGTATTTTAGTTACTTTTCATTAAATCTGTTGACTACCTATAGACGCTAACTCTGTGTCTGCCTGTTGGTAGTGCTGGGTTACTAATGGATAAATCCGTAGAGAACCCCGCTGTTTCAAGCCAAATTAACGTGGCCGGAGGATTTTATTGTGTGTTTTGTGTCGACCATTCGACGGCGAGTCGTTAGTTTCATGTATTTGGGTTACTTTTATGTATAAATGCGGTGGCGACACACCCGTGTATTTGAGATTTAAACGTGGTTTTAGGGATTAAAAGATCATTCTATTTTTTGTTAATTTCGTGGCCGAATAGAATATATGTACGTAAAGTATTAAATAAATCCTTTGATTTTTGTAATTTCATCCTTTTAGGATCATTTTTGTTACTTTTCAGTTGGCAGTGTAGTGCAAATATTGATAACGCTGCCGGCTATATATAAATATATATATATATATATATATATAATATAGAAATATATAAATAGCGGATTAGATTAGCTTCCCCTAATTTTCATAAGACATTTGTGCTTTTGAAATTGTGGACCTAAAAAAATTAATAAGCGTTTTAGAAATTGTGGAACTAATTTTTTAATTAGCGGTGCCCAGCACTGATCATTTGTATAAAAGTAAGCACAACACGTTGTTGTCTGTGTTGTTTCATTTCTCTTTTTATTACTATCAGCTTAATGCTAACTTGCATGTCTGCCTTTATTTCTACAGCCAGACTGTCTACCCTGCTGTGCTGCTGTGTCATCACTGAAAGGTCCCTCCTCATCCTCCTGCATCCAACATCAGGACCAGAACTGAACTGAACTCACATCTTGCCTCTGGACTCACATGCCCCCCTCCTCCATGGTTCAGCGAGCAGCATCAGGACAACATCTGCACCTGACCAGACCTTTCTGGACTCACATGCCCCCCTCATCCATGGTTGAACAGCTTCCCTTCTTCAAGGGTTAAGCAGTTCCCTCTGATCCAGCTTTGAGCAGCATCACCAACCAATAAGCCTGTCTGTCTACCTCCTCTTCAATCAAAGTAAGGGAATTTTTCTTTTCTATGCTGATGTTTCTGTGCTGATTCTACCTTTTTATAGTTCCTGGACTGTACACTACGGCAGTTTTTTTAATTATTGAACGTGCTGTGCAGAACAGTACTGTTGTACAGTAAATACTGTACAGGTATGTGTTTTTAGATGAATGTATAGGGTACACTGTGTTAGCTAACCGTTTGTAAATAAAGTTCTGTGCATGTTTATGGACCAGTATGTACGCTTGTTCAGTCTCATGTCAATAAACGGGTGTGCGGTGCCGCGTTAGCATACATTTTCCGTCTTACGGTGAAAATCCGGTTTTACGAACGCCGCGTGTAATGCGTTCCGACTTACGGCGATTTTCGTGTTACGAACGGCCGTAGGAACGGAACTCGTTCGTTAGTCGGGGACTACCTGTATATATACAGTATATATATATACATGTATCTATCTATATGTACATTTGTACATACGTAAGTAGGCCTACATACATTATTTGCAATAAGATGTTATAAATAAAGTCAAAGCAAGCAAAATAGATAAAAAAAAAGCCACTGAATAAAAACAATGGAGAACTATGAGGGGCCCCTCATAGAGAACAATGGCCTGCGGATAACGAACTACTTTGGACAAAAATGCTAACTTTTTAAAAAATATTAATTATTTTGTTGTATACGGACAACTAAAAAGAGAATGGAAAATATTAAATTGTTTGCTATTATTCTGTTTTTTTGTTTCCGAAACTGGCACAAATCTGAATTGGTCAAGACAACTAGCAGTCAGTAATTTCTACGTTTATGTACAATGTTGCACACACAAAAAAAAGAAAGTTTATTTTGTTTTAAATGGCCGGGTGTTTCCTTCGTCATAAAAACTCAGAGCAGTTATTCTTGTACAAATGAATGTAGGACGTATGACCATCTAGCGCGAACTTCCTCTGGTTGACTATTAAACTATAACCGTGTCATCATGTTTAGAGCACACATGAACATGTATGTTAGTTTTCACTCTTAACGCGCTGTTTGACCGTTGAGCTCGAGCAGCAGAGCAGGCGGTGTTCTGCTTCGCCTCCTAGTGCTTCACTTCGGAAGAGACTTTCAAGATGGACGCTTCGACCTCCATAGGTTTCTGTTTCCTTTTCGCTTCGGCCCACGCAGCCCCACGAACATCCACGCTGGAGACCGAGGACGTGTTCTAGTGAGGACATGTAGTTCCACTGAAGCTCCTTCGGATTTATCGTGCTGTTTGTGTGTTTTGGACCGAGGTTCAGTTCGTTGTAACTTCCTGGTCGTCGCGTTGTCACATGAAACTGCGCGTGGGACTTTGGACGCTTCGACGCTAACTTGGATTTATCGAGTTCTATTTTATTCTTGTTACTTTTATTCGGTTTATGATGTTTAAAACCAAGGACGGCTGTTTTCTACGACAAGCACAGGAGCCAGGACAGATTTCATGAGCGATGGAAAATGGTGGTGCCTCGACTAAAGGTGAACAGCTTCTTCTCGCCACTTTAAATCTAAAGTTATGGCATGTTAAATATGAAGTTATGGCATGTTAAATATGAAGTTATGGCATGTTATTACACAAGCTTATTTGTGGTAAAACATAAAAACTGTCTGTTTTGTGACGCTTCAGCAGCTGTTTGTTTCAGCAGGTCCACCGTCCCAGGATTGTGAAATAGTTGTTCACCTCCTGGTTCTCTGAACAGTAATTTTCCAGTCGCTTGCTGTCCACACTGTCCCTCACCGTGTCCATGTTTTTGTGTCTGTGCTCCCAGGTGTTTTAATACCTGTTCCCGAGTCCTCTGAGGCTTTTCAGACCAGTATTTTGGCTCCACTTCAGAGTGCGTACTTGTATGAGGAGTCAAAGTACTTCTTCAGATACAACTCTGCTGTTTTGGTGGAAAATCCTGAACTGGAAGAAAAGGTCAGCCCTTCAAGTCCCTACCATTCATACAGCTCAGACAACATTTAACTCAAGTACAGGGGGTCCCCGACTTACGAGCGAGTTTTGTTCCTCCGACTATCTCGTAAGCCGAAAATCTCGTACGTCGGAACACGAAACACGTGTTCTCGTAAGTCCGGATTTTTGGTCGCAAGTCCGGATTTTCGGTCGTAAGTCGGAAAATTTATGCTAGCGCTACTACGAACACTCGTTTTTCATCACAAACATTCATACTAGTTCATAAACATGCTCAGAAACTTGTTTCCAAACGGTTAGCTAACACACTTTCATCTAAAAACACATAAAAGTGCTGTATTTTCTGTATGTTCTTTACAAATTCACTGTTCGGTAGTGAGCTCGTAAGTCCGGAACCTCGTAAGTAAGAGCGCTCGTAAGTCGGGGACCCCCTGTATACGTGTTACTACCATGCACAACTCAACTGTAGTCAACATTTTAAGGCTTTATTTGTACATTAAACCCCTTTAGAAATTGAGAAAACCCCAGTTTGTGAAGTTTCTGAAAGTAGCTGCTGAGTTTTCTTTTCATTTCCTCTTTACCAGTACGAAGCCTTCCGAGCCAAGAGGAAAAGCGCAGGCTATACAGACTATGAGCTCAAGGAATCCTTTGGTTTTTTGCTGTTTGAGGACAGCAGCAAGGTACGAGCCCTTTTCAATCAAAACCCCTACCTGTCCTGGTGCTGATATACTTTTTAACCACTCTTATTGTGTTTGAAGGCCAATGCACTCGGAGAAACCGGTTTGTCCACAGGAAACAGCAAATGCTCAACTTTGGGAGATCCGTTGAAGGGTAAATAGCTGCACTGCCGTTCCTACACGTATGTAAAAAGACAGAGTGCATACTCACGGTTCATTTAGTAGCTGAAGGAAACGTCCAGAAGTGCACTCGGCACAAGCAGACGGTCCAGATGTGTGCTGAGGCTAAGGAATTCTTTCCGTTTCGTCTGCCTGGCTGGTGCAAATAAAAGTGAAAGCAAAGCTGAGGGCTCGAAACATGTATACAGTATAGAAGTGAAAGTGGAAGAAAGTGATGTAAAACTGAAACTGCAAGTTGCAGCGTGTATGAACTGTGCTCACTTGTGTCAGTGTTTTGGAGTTTTAGCCGTAGAATAGCTTCTTTGTGAACATGCCCATTTTGTTTCTGTGCAACAGAGCGTGCATAATACATTTCTTAGTTGTTTCGATCTGTTAAAGATCCGGTGTAGATTGTCAAGTAACCGGAATGAATACTTTTTTCTTTTTTTTTTTCTTTTTTTCTTTTCAGAAACCTTCCAGCTCGTTCTCAATCTGAGAAGCTTTTATTTTATTTTTTTTTTTATGTGAAAAAAACTCACCAGACCAGTTGTTAGCTCCTCAGTTTACACACTAAACCAGCCTATGGCTTTTTTAATTTATTTTTTTAACAAGTTACAGAACTTTATTAGTTTTCACTCATTTTTAGAGCTTTAGTTTCTTTATGCATTTCAAATTAATCGTAATTTTGTGTTAGCTGTTGATTATTGTTGGTGAGCAGCAACACATAGCTCGAGTACACCAAGAAGTGCTCCAGGTTTTGCTGCTGTAGGCAAGCTGTGTGCCGCCTTATGCACCATCTATAGTGTTCTCTGAATGATGACCATAAAAACAAAGGCCAGGGTTATAGCAAATCATTGTTTTGAACGTAAGGTGTGTCCTTCACAACAGCAGCCCAGTCACCCTGCAGGGTGTGGTGGTTCTGTAGGTCTATTGGTGTTGTTTCATACTTCCAGCATTTTACACTTTTCTCATTGTACTTTACTGTACTTGTATTTACCCCTACCTGTATTTGCATCTGAATGAATGTCTACTAATATCTTCTCTTTAAAAAGGTGTGTACATCTCAATGTACTCTGATTGTTTGGATCTAAACCGCTGGTATCATGGGAAATCTGGATACATTGCCATTGTCAAGCTGACAAAGGTAATAAAAAATTAGATTGTGAAATATATGTATGAACACTCACTTCTGCTTTTATGAGTATTCTTTTTTGTTGCTGCTGTTGCTAACAGGGTAAAGTTAAAAGGGTCGTAGAGAACTACACTCAGAATTTCACTGAACCCACCGTGGGCTTTGACTGTCACCTGTCAGAACAGTTGCCTTTGGTATCTGGCAAAACCAGCTCCTTTCTTGCTTTTGAAAGAACCCAGGTAAAATTTCACTTATTATAATTCAGTTTTGGTCTGTTTTTTTTTTGTTGCCTTAAGTGTTGCTTACATGCCTTTTGCTTTTCAGTTCAGTTCAATTATTTTATATACCGTAACTCCTCGTCTCAGGCCATTGAACAAAAATATTGACATACATTATAAAAGCCAAATAGTAAAGTTCTCTATCTACGGAAGCAGCAGATTGTGTTGAATCTTCACTTCATCACAGTCTCCCATCCTGAGCAAACACAAAGAAGACAGTAGAAAGAAAAAACTTCCTGTTAACAGGAAGAAACCTCCAGCAGAACCAGGTTCAGGACGAGCGGTCATCTTCTTTGACTGACTGGTTGGAGAGAACAGGAAGGAGAAACAAACGAACACAGAATGGCAGGTCCAGATATACTTTCTATAGGAGGAATTAAGGCTGCACGATTAATCGCATTTGCGATTATCTCGCGATATGTTAAAACGCAATTCACTAATCGCAAGGGCTGCAATTTGACTGGTCACGTGACTTGGTAGTGAGCCGGTCTGGCCGCGTGCAGCTCTGAGCGGAGCAAAACAGAGCAGGAGGGATGGGGGACACCGTGCGCTCCAACATAGTTGCTTCAGGCTTGACAGAAGTCATAAAAGTTATAAATTCAGGTAAGTTAGCTCATTTAAACGTGTAAACAGAGCGCGAGCTGGTCACGTGACTTGGTAGTCAGCCGCGCCGAGCAGCAGGAGCTCAGCTGAGCGAGCAAAACAGAGCAGGAGGGATGGGGGACACCGTGCGCTCTAACACTGTTGCTTCAGGCTCGACAGAAGTCATAAAAGTTATAAATTCAGGTAAGTTAGCTCATTTAAATGTGTATCTGAGCTTAGACGCTGAGACACAGAGACTGCGGGAGATAAACAAAGCGCGAGCTGGTCATGTTGGGTCTGTTTTGACGGTGCTCTGTTAGCAGCTAGCTCAGCAAGCTAACGTTCTGCGTGAAAAAGCGCATTAATTATCTGATTTAAAAAAAAAACAGTTGTGTTGTTAGTGATATGAATTAATACAGAACCAGTAAAAATAATTGCATTTTAAATCGCAATCGCAATTTATAGAAAAAAAATCGCAATTAGATTATTTTCCAAAATCGTTCAGCCCTAGGAGGAAAGACAAAAAACGCATTCTTCTTCTTTTGGCTTCTCCCTTCGTCAGGGGTCACCACAGCGAACTAGTCGCACGAAGACTTGGCAATTTATTTACGCCGGATGCCCTTCCTGACACAATAACAGACCACCAAGCTACCACAGCCCTCTGTGTGGAGCAGAGAGCTGATATCTAGGGTGCCCGGGGGAGCAGATGGTGGGGGTTACATACCTGCAAACTAGTCACCTTTCGGCGAAAATCGCCGTTTTCTAAGCAAAATATATAATTTACATGAATCGTGTAGATCCGAAGAGTTTTTTTTTTTGGGGGGGGGGGGTCAGACCCGTGGCAGATTATATGGCATAATTTCCCACTGACTGGATTTCAAGAAACAACAAGGCATCTGTCGACAATAAAACATCTTTGTTGGAGCGCGTCATTTGGCCAATCACAACCTCAAGACAAACGATAGTGGGGGGGGGACTCCGCAGCGCGAGTTGAACAGAATCAAAAAAGGCGTTCAATACAGAACAACTGGACTTTATTTGAGTTGAACAGAGCGAGGGGGGAATGCGGAAGCAGAGCAGAGGCGGTGTTTTCAAAGGAAATTAAGTAAATTTTACAAATGAACAACGCAGAGAAAACTGTTCAACCAAAGTCCTCCAACGTGTGGGAGTTCTTGACGCTTCACAAAGATAAAAAAAAACAACTGCGCAACATGCAGCTTTGAAAAGTGACGACATGAACGAGAGAACCACGCTGATGAAACGTAAACATGACCGAGTCGTAAACATGACTAACTTCACCACAGTGTGGAGGAAGGAAGAGCAGCAGGCAAGTCTCTGTTTCAAAGTGAGAAAACATAATGTCAGTGTCTCTGTTAGCTAAAGCTGCTTCAGCTGCTCTGTATTGAACGCCTTTTTTGATTTTGATTTTTTGACTAGCCATCTTTTTTGTGTATGTCCTAATTATATTGGGATATGTTAATAAATGTATTTTTTCCTAAAGTCAAAAGTTGTTAAAGGGGACCAAATGTAGGATATATAATTTTTGGTGATGTATCTGTGTGCTATCCAGACCATTTTCAGTCAATTTTATACACAAAATAATGATTAGATAATAAAATATCCCCTTTCTAATTCTGCCAAATTTCACTTCCGTTCAAAACAGGCTGTTTATGATAATGAGCTCGGAAGTGCACGCCCGTCAAAACTCTGTCTCCGCCCTCTGTAACTGCCAGTATCTCAAATCTGTTGTTGTTTTAAAATTAGCCTTTTTTTATTACTCGTTTGACTTACTGTTAGTGCTAGCTTAAAAAATAACTTACCGAAAGCTGTTTGTGTGCGCCGCCATTAGCTGCTCCTTTTTATCATGCCCTCCCGAATCCGAGCTCTTCCTCCTCCTTCGGTTACAAACAGCCCGCGTAGCTCCTGCTAGTTGCATGCAGCGCTTTGGTCCACACGGCTGCACATCCAATCCAGACAAACGCAAAGAGTGTTTCCAGTTAATTTGTCCATATGAGGCAACCTAACCTCTGACCGGACCGGACCCACACTGTCCTCAAAAGCCAGCAGCTAACTGCAGCCCGATCTCTCCGGAAAAAAAAAAAAAAAAAGATGCCGCGACCGGGAAGCGAACCCGTGTCCTTCAGATAACGAGTCCAATTCACTACCTCTAGACCAACCGGGCAGTTATGCAAAAAGCAGTCTTTCATCGTATAAGAAACAATCACAACCACCTACATTTAGAACGCTGAAGTTTTGATTAGATTTTGATGAAGTGAAAGGTATTCTTAAAATAAATAAGTTGCTAATCTGAAAATATATCGATCAGTGGTGCTTGATGGTACAGACTGTCGTCCCGCGAGTAAGTGTGTGTGTGTGCACAGTTTTCTGCCGGCTGCGCGTTGGGAGCGATATTACACTAAAAATTGAACTAAAACGTAAAAATAACAATTATAAAGTATTATTATGTCGATGTATATATCTAGTTTCACCCCGATTTCTCCGAAACAAAAGGCTTTAAATAAAAAGGGGAAAAAAAACGATGCCGTTGACAGGAGGCGAACTCTAGTCTCCTGCGTGCCGCTCAAGTGTCGTAACCGCTCGACCAAACTGACAGTTGTGCAAGAGCAGTCCTCCATCATATAAGAAACAAGTCCAAACCGCGAGAGTGTGTGTGCACAGTTTCAACGAGACAGAGTTCATTCAAACAAGGTAATAAAACATTCTGGTTTTACTCAAGATGTGCTGCTGGCTGGAGCAGGGCTGAGCCCATAGCCCCCCCGGGGGCTAAATAAATGAATAAATAAATAAATGACCGCCAGGTCAGTTCCTAAACTGCTCGGCAACCGTGACGTTTTTTATACTGAAGTGGGTTGAGCCGCACCAGGGGTTGCTAGGTGAGGGGCTGGACTCAGGTTTGGTGTGGGTTGTGGTTACGGTTTGTGACGTCACAAACCGCAGGAAGTGCAATCGGAGTGTTTCTATCTAAGATAAATAAATCTACTTAGAGTAAATAAACCACTGGGTGCATTTTTTTAGCACTAGGACTGTTTTTTTATGAAGTACATACCCAAAGTTCAGTAAAAAAAACATTAAAAAGTGAATTTTGAATGTGTGGTCCCCTTTAAAGAGCAAATTTTTCCTAATGCTGTACAGGAGAAAGAGCCCAGGTAACACACATTGTCTGGAAAGTAAACTACCGTAGTTAAAATCAGTGATGGAAACTTCAATATATTCAAAACAGTGCAGCAAGGATCTTGTTGAGAGTTCGTAAATTTGAACATATTACGCCCATTCTCCATAACCTTCATTGGCTTCCTGTCGCCTACAGAATTCAGTACAAAACTGCTCTCATTACACATCAATGCTTACATGGAGCTTCACCAGATTATCTGAAGGATATTCTTATTCCATACTCATCCACCCGGTCGCTGCGGTCACAGAACAGTAATCTCCTTCACATTCCGAGAACCAAATTAAAGGCTGAGTTAGACTTGCGCTTTGGTCCGCAGGCTGGAGCGCGCGCGCACTCAGCCGTGCGGCGAAATGCGTTCACAGTTTCGCCACTGTGTTTATGGTTGACGCACGGCGGCGCATGGCAAAGTGCTGTTCTTTTACGGACCAGCAGGAGGCAGTACCCTCTAAAACCTGTGCATATGTTGCAAGAAAGGTGTAGAAGAAGAAATCTACCGTAGAAGAAGAACTGTTTGAAATCACACAACAAAAACAAATAGCTTTCCGCTCGCGTGCTGAACTGTTGTCTTTATTTGCGGTTTTAATGCATGGAGTCAGCGGAGGAGAAAGCGATCACGTGACTTTTGGCGAAAAAACAAAAGAAAAGTCCGACTCCAGATCAGGAATGAAGGAGAATTTAATACATTTTGTGTCACAAAACATTCCTCCATGCGTCGCGACTCCGTCTCCACGACCACAGCGGCGCAAACAGCTGCAGGCTCCGGCGTGAAGAGGGTGAAGGCTGTCGGGTGAGGACCTGTCAATCAAATCGTAGCGCCCACCGCGCGCGCATAGGCTTGCGGAGTTTCAAAAATTCAGAGGTGCACGACACGCGCTAATCCCACGCACGGGGCCAACGTGCAGGGGCG